>PVKV010019473.1:9692-25198 GCA_004027835.1 Alouatta palliata | reverse complement strand
GGGAATATTTTTAATATTTCATATGTACATACCGTTTGCTCAGATTTTACATAGATATCATTTGTAATATGAAGGAGATTTATTTCTAATCTTTAAAATCAAGAATCAATGGCAAGTTTAATAGTTTAAGTTATTAAAAAGTTGAATTTGAAATATTATTAAAATAGAATACATCAAATTATATTTGATAATTAAACAGTAGTGATTTAAACTTATTTGCATAATTGATTATTGCTGGCTTGTTTCACTTGAATTTTATTTTTCATCAATGTGTGTTTAAATGTGATATCAGTTTCCAATGGTGAATTGAACATCAGCACTAGATATTTCATGGTGAAAATGAAATAAATCTGATTATTTCCTAGAATATAAAGCACAACTTTAGTATTTAAAACAATGCTTAGGCCAGCCTCACAATTTTCATAAAAGCACATGTAATGCCAAAGTCAATTGAGAAAAAGATAAATTTTCAGTGGATATCAAATTCCTATTTTATTCCTTCTTTCCCAAGTACTCTCTAAAACTAAGCTAGTTTGAGATGTCCATCAATTCTATTAATCTACCATATCTAACAAAGTTTGACTTAACAGAGTAGCCTTGATCATGAAAAATACTCACATATACTTCAATATTTGCTTCTGTTTATATCTCCCATATTGAATACTGAATACTAAATTGAGAAAAGACAGTTTGAATACTATCACAATCTGCTTTACTCAACTGCATGTATTTTAGCATTACTTCTGGCCTGTTAAAAGTGAACATTCACTTTGGGAGGCCAAATTGGGCAGATCATCTGAGGTCGGGAGTTCGAGATCAGCCTGACCAACATGGAGAAACCCCGTCTCTACTAGAAATACAAAATTAGCCGGGCATGGTGGCACATGCCTGTAATTCCAGCTACTCGGTAGGCTGAGGCAGGAGAATCACTTGAACCCAGGAGACAGAGGTTGCAATCAGCTCAGATGGCACCACTGCACTCCAGCCTGGGCACCAAGAGCAAAATTCCATCTCCAAAATAAGAAAAAAAAAAATTATAGCCAGCAGGAATAATTTATAATTTCAGCTTTCTATTTTTTTTAAAAAAATATATTGGGGACTACACAGTACCTTTATAATGCAGTGCATTGTGTACGGTCACATTCCCAATTGTACAGGAATGTTAATTTCCTCCTTGTTGTAACAGTCTGTAGCTCAGGGAGTCACCACAAGCTACTAAGAATTGGGTCATATTTACGGGACAAAGTTTCAAATAGCAGTTTCTCAATCGTACCACCTAATTTCACTTTTTTGAAATATATTATTACCAAGCTTTTCAATATATTATGACCAAGCAATTTTTTTTAGATTTAGGGACTAACAATTGTGTCCTATGTGAAATTAGGCCACAGCCCAGAAATTCCAAGATGATTAAAGTGAATAAATTAAAACTCTGCCGAAACATGTTCAAGTAAATACTGGCTGTGTTGTTTGGCAGATGTGGTTTCTAATCCTGGAGATTTGGAGTGCAAAAACGTAATTTCAGTTCCCAAAAGACATTATAGATCAAAGACGGAAGGATTCCATTACAATCAGAGAAAGGAGAATAATATTTTAAAATCCTAAATTTTATGTTTGAATTTCAGTGTGATAAATAAGAATTCCCCCTTCTTCCCCCAAGCCCCTACATTTTCAGAGGTCGTAGTATGGGTAGTTACATATATGGTGTGATTTAAAGTTGTGCAATGGCCCAATTGTCTTCAATATGTCATCTCCTCCTAAAATACTTTACATATTCATATTAATATTATCATAAATTTAACCAATCTGTCATTTACACAAAATGACAAATACACTGAATACCTACTTCAGAATAGTTAAATTATTATTCATAATTTACTTTGAATTATTATAATCTGAAAACTTCCCTGAAACAAGTTCGGTGGGTAGGCAAGGGTAGAAATCGATGTTGATGAGGGTAGGAAGAGGGCAAAGGGATTCTGGAAGATGAGGTATTCCCAGGTAGGACAGATCTGCTGATTGAAGTGCTATAGTGAGTCTATAAGAGAAGGGGCAGAGAAAAAGAAAATGCCCACAGAAATGGCACGAGCATGAGACGTCTGCCAAGGCAAGCTTTGCTTATTTTAAATTTAGGCATATCCTGGGAATGCATATGCTACTCTTTTGCCTACATATAATTTAAACTAAAAATGAAATATCTAAGTATTGCTAACTAAAATTATTCTTAGGTAGAAGTAAGTTCCCAAAGATGAGTTCAAAAGCAGATTAGTAAATGTGTGGCCTTTGGTTTCTAAGATCTGAGCCAGTCTTCACTGATCCACTTTTATTTGCTTAATCCCCAATTGTTTATTCTTTTGCCTCTTTTCATTCTTCTCAGTTATGCCTACTCCTCCTCCTCCCCCCAGACACCATCCCCCACCTGCCTAGGCCTTTGAGATTCTGCCACCCAATGTATCCTGTGCTCAGTTAACTAATGTGTACTTTACCCATTTCTTCATAAAACATAGTACATGGAAAGGGGATGACCTAATTGACAAAAAAGTGTTGCATTTTAGCTTAAAATTATAAGGAGACATAAAAAGATAGCTCAGAGGAAGTAAAGTAGCTGAATATCAAAAAAATGAAACAATAAAACAGAAAGAAAAAAAGATCTGACAGAACAATTTTATTTCTTCTGCATTTTAACTTAGCCACATTTTCCCTAAACCTTGTTAACTGGAAATATAGTAGATAGAAAAGTGATTATAGAAATTTTCTTTCAGAAACTTCTGAACCATAACATAAATTTAAGCTTAGGACACAAAGGTCAGATGTACAATGGAATTACAAATGTTAAAGTTTCCTGGGTTCTTGCAACAGAGCTTTAAGTGCATTAGACAGTTATCACCTTGTCTTCTGTTACATTTTCTAGTTGCTATTGTCTGCTACGCCTTTTCTACAGGCTGTCCATAATCTACAGATATAGTGGAAAGGCTTCCAGATATTTTCATTTTTACTCATCTGTTCTTTCGCTTGTTCATTTTTTCCATCACTTCAACTTCCACAAGTGCTACTTAGCAATATTTGCTACAATATGTGTTGTATTTTTTCCCCTATTTTCAGGGTCCTCATTTTACTGTCTCCCTGTGGCTCCTTTTGTGTGACTGGAACAATAACTGGCATTAGGAATTAGCTATTGAAATAGTACACATTTCAAGAAAGTTGTCGAATTTCAACCCCTGTTCTGATAGTATCTTGTTCCATCTCTAATTATGACATATTTGTTATTCTACCTAACTTCATATGGCTGTCGTCTATCCTTCCGTTTGCTTTTTATGATCCTGGAGTTTTCTTTTTTCTCTTTTCACTGTTAATTTGTTGTTGTTGTCACTGAGACCGGAATCTCACGTTGCTGCCTGAGGCTGGAGTGCAGTGGTGCGATCAGAGTTCCCTGCACCTTCCTGCAGCTGGGCTCAAGCAATCCTCCTGCCTCAGCCTCCCACACCCAGCTAATGTTTTTTCTTATTTTTTTCTTTTTCTTTCTCAAATGCCTATTAAATGTGACATAATCTCTATTTGCTTTTTCTAGAGTTTGTTTCCTCTCTTTACACAGGTGTGTGTGTATGTGTATATATATATATATATATATGTATGTGTATATATATATATATATATATAAAACTTCTGAAATGATCTTTAGTTATTCTCATGTTATTTATAAAATAATTTGAATATTTCTTATTTTGAAAAGCTTATTGGATTATATATATATGCATATAGAATTAACCCTTGACCAATATGGGCTTAAACTTCAGGGGTCCACTTACTATGTGAATTTTTTTCAACTAAACTAGGGTCAAAAATATAGTGTTGGTGGGTTGCAAAATTTGTGCTTAGGAAAAACTGACTTTTTGTACATGTGGTTTCCAGAGAGTCAACTGTAGAATTTGAGTATGTGTAGATTTTGGCGTATATGAGAGTCCTGGAATACATAACCCCTGCACGTACCAAAGGATGACTGTATAAATAATACTAATATAAATCAGTGAGAAGAAGGAAATTTAATGCAAAATATCTATTTTTGCTATTTCTATTTTGTTCATTTCCTTTTTTTCAAATTGATTTTTTAGTTTTGCCTTATAATATATTCTGATATCAACTAAATTTAGAAGTAGGCTATTTAAAGTAAATCTCCTGTTTTTTTCCCACAAAATAATTTTTGGAAAATAGAATAAATGAACAAAGAGACCAACTTTAGTCTACCAAAACAATCTGGTACAATTTGATTAAGGTTTTCCTAAATGTGTAATTTTATAATGAATTATTTTATTTGAATAAAAACACTTTGCAAGTAACAGTTAAAAGACATACTGACATTGAAAATGAGTAATTAGTTGTATGTTTGTATGTCAATAATAAGTTATTAGCTTGGTGTTTGTATGTCAATAATGTCCCCTTAAAATTTGAAAGTGAAAAAATTAGGTAAATTAAGATGATTAAAATATTAAATATCATGGATTTTTAGCTTTGACCAAAATTATATAACTATTTCTCTCAAATTATAGCAAAAAGTTTCCTATTCTTGTCCAGTAGTTAAACATATTCACACTCCTAATTCATGGGCTAAAGAAAAATTGATTTTGTTTAGTATTATTCTTAATTTTTTGGGACTAAAGCTCACTTTGTCACCCAGGCTGGAATGCAGTGGTGCATTCATGGCTCACCGCAGTCTCGACCTCCTGAGCTCAGCAGTTCCCATCCCAAGTAGCAGGGACTACGGCCGCCTTACCCAGCTAATTTTTAAATGTTTTTGTAGAGACAGGGTTTTATCATGTTGCCCAGGCCAGTCTTAAACTCCTGGGGTCTGTTGATCCTCTTGACTTGGCATGCCAAAATGCTGGCATTACAGGCATGACCCACTTCATCCAGACTAAAAATAATTTTAAATTGTAAAATAAAGGCAAATGAATAAAAGCTTCACCAATGTAGTATTTTTAAAATAAAATTAACTGGCAACTAAATGACTGTAAGTGTAAGATGAAGTATTCACTGTTTAAACGCAAATACTTAGATATGACGGCTTAGTCTACTCATTAATCTAGAATGTGAAAAATCAGATGGTTATTTTTAAAAAAGTTTTAAGATAAATCATATCTCAAAAAATGTTTCTGTGCCTTTGAAAATATTTGTATGCTTCCTATTTAATAATCTGCTGCCCTATTTCCTTCAAGCATTGCCACTTAAAGTCAAGTAAATGGGGTTGTTGTATATACATGCTGAGAGTTTGACTACTTGGGCCAAAATAACTCTTCATTGTCTGATTGGAAGTCTTTGCGAAGGTGGTTTAGCTGAGCTTGAATATTCAATTGTTAGTCAATTCAGGTAAATAAAAGTCATGTCACAAGATATACCAAATTATTATTATATCTCAGTGCAGTGAATCACTACCTTAAATATTTTTGCTATGGTATGAATTGATAATGATGTGGGACAGGCAAGCCCCCAAACGGGGTCTCAACCTGGGAGGGTTCTTGGCTTTGCCCAGAAAAAAATTCACGGGTTAGCCAGTGAATTTTTATACATTCAATAAAAATAGCAATTTCTATTGAAGTGGCAGTGTACAGCAGTGGAAGTGCTGCTCCTTGCTGGGCAGGGCTACCCATAAGCAGAGTGCCCACAGTAAGAGCTCAGAGGCAGTTCTGCGCTCATATTTATATGCACTTTAAATTATATGCAAATTCAGAGGTGGTTAATGCTGAAAATGCTAGCATGAGGGTGGTAACTTCCAGAATGTTGGGTCATTATTGTGGAAAGGGCCGGTAACTTCTGGGTCTTGTCATGGTAATGGAAAACTGACATAGCACACTGATGGGTGTGTCTTACAGGGAGGGGCTTCGATTAAGTCCTGTTTTTGATAATCCTCAATTTGGTCCAGTGTCCAGGTCCCACCTCCTACCCCAATAATAGTCACTATAATAATGATTAGAACAAAACAGACAGGAAAGTGTATTTTAAGTGAGAAGACCTAGACATTAATGAATTCTTTCACTAAGTATGGAAAACATTGTTCCTCAATTTGGGAGAGCTTACATTTTGACGGTGTGGGACAGATGAAAACCTAGTAAACAAAGATTGCTATAGAATTATGAACTGAATGTTGTGAAGGAGGTAAAGTAGGGCCTAAGAGAAAATAGAGATGGGGTTGGTAGTATGTGGAGACATTAGGTGGGCTGGTTTGGGGACTAGAATGAGTAGATCACTTTGAGGACAGAACATTTGAGTAGAGGCCTGAAAGATGACACAAAGCCAGTCATAAGAAATCCATAGCAAAATTATTCTAACAGGAGCAAATAACCTGTGTAAAGGATCTAAGAGAAAAAAAGAGTTTGAAATGCTCAACAAAATATGAACAAATAAATCAGGGTGGCTTTCCACAGTGAATACATGGGAGATTTAACATGATGAGATCAGAGAAAGTGGTAAGAGCCAGAAAAGGGGTTCCCAAACCAAGGGAAGGAGTTAGCAATGCCTGAAAAGTATAAAATGAGGTCATAGAAGAATTTTAATCCCAGGAATGACATAACCAGATTTGCAAGAATCACTTATCACTCTGTGAATAGACTGAAAGAACAGGAGAGTGGAGGACTGGAGACTAGTTAGCAGGCAGTTTCATGACCAAGGTGACAGATTATCTGAACAAAGATTTTGAAGATGGCAGTAGGAACAAGGGAAGATAGAACAGGTGTGATCATATCTTTTTCTTACAAGCAGAATTAAAAGATGCCATTTAACATTGACGGAAAAAACACCATAATTTTAAGTACTATTTGAAGAAAAAAGGTAATCAATATGAGAATTCTTTTTATATAATAAATAGATAGTCACAGAGTATTGTGAGAAGCTGGTAGGAAGATTGTGTGGAAGAGATGTATCCTTGTTTTCTACATATTGTTAAAAGCAGTTAACTGAATTTGGAAATCAAGAATGTATCATCTGGAAATATAATAATAACCAGAAGGAAAAGCATTTACTTCTCACTAGGAAGTGAGAGGGCTAAAGCTTTTTTTGTGTGGGTGGATTACTCAACTTATTCATTTTTTCAATTAACCTGAATATCATGAATTGAATCTGAATTTTGAAAGTGAAAAACACACATATCCATTTCTCATTAAAGTTTCTTTTGTGGGGAGGGGGCCGGAGACTATGTTGTTAGGACAGAGTATTAGCACCATCTAGTGGAGTAGAAATATATTTACTTACATTATAAAAATCAAAACTGTAACATGGAATCACATATTACTCTAGTTTACTAACACAAATGTATGAGAAATTTGCAAAAAGTTCAAAGGAAAATTAGTGCCCACGACAACTTTCACAAGCATTTTTAAATTTTGTAAAATAGTTTTATGTGGAGCTTTCCTTCTTATGAAATATTGCAAAATGTTTTCACATGGATATGTTCCACGATGTGAATGGGTACTTCTAAAACTTGTCTCTTTGTGCTGCTACAACAAAATATTATTAATTGCATTGCTTATAATTTATTTCTTACAGTTCTGAATGCTGGGAAGTCCAAGAGCTAGGTAGTGCCAGCAGATTCAGTGTTTGGTGAGGGCTGGTTTCTGGGTCATAGACCGTGCCTTTTGGCTGTGTCCCCAAAGATGAAAGGGACAAGGCAGCTCTGTGGGGCCTCTTCTCTAAGGACACACATCCCAACCATGAGAGTTCCACCTTCAGGACCTAATCACTTCCCAATGTCTTCACCTCCTAATACTATCACATTGTTAAGGAAACGGATCTCTCCAACATGGAATGGAGAAGGAAGTAGTTTGTGCGGCCTGGGGGCCTGAGCAATAATTTGTCCAAAGCTCAGCTTGTCTAACAAAGGAAGGTTCTGCCTTTATATAGGCTTATACTTTAGATATTACATGTGGAAGAATCTTGGGTTTACAGTCTTAAAAGTCACATATGAAAAGGGTTTCGGTTTACAGCTTCAGGAATCACCTAGGAAAGGGTTTCAGTTTACAGTTTTAGGACTCACATGTGAAAAGGTTTCGGGTTTGATCTTGTTTTAAGTAAAAGCAGTGTGTTCCAGAGAGCTTCCCCAAGACCAAGCCTGACAGCTATAGGAAGGTGAAACAGGAGGCCCCATCAGTCAGTCTTTTCTACTATTGAACTGCAGTGTGACAGTCAAAGGGGAAGTTGATCTCAGATGCCTGGGTCTCCTTCCTCACCCTCCACTTTCAGACCCTCACCACTTTATAATATTAGTGAGAGGTCTCACTCTTATTCTCACTTTCCAGATCCTGTGAAGAAACTGATTAGTGATTTATATAATATACTTGTGATGTTATTTTTCTGGTCTTATTACAGCAGTAAAGGGTTTGTTAGCCATTTAGAGGAACGAGGGGGGAAGCAGGGGAATAGTAAACAAACACCCACTATTGGTAGTACACTGCTGATGAGGGTTTTTAATCCTCCCAAGGCTGAGGACCAATTTTTAAACAAGAACTTAGGGTTGAATTTATGCCATGCCTGCACAGGCACGTGTGCCAGTTTGGTTATATTCTTAACTGCATGACCCTGGTCGGTTACGTGCCAGCAGCAGTTGGTTTGAATTTTCCACAGACTCCTCCTTCAGCTGTTAGCAAATAACCTAGGGCCAGCTGGTTCTCATAAATCGCATTTCTCATTTGAGTTTCTTTTCAGGCCAAGAGGGACAGAGCTTTGCCCATTTCATTAGTGAGTATTTTCAAAACAGCCTGTAACTGGATGATCCAGTTGAGCCTATAAATAGGGGTTCGGTATCCCCATGAGCCATCCCCCACCATGTGGGCGGCCCATAATACTCAATAATTCTCTCCGGTGGCCACTCATCATCGGTCCAGTCTCCTATTTTTAGGTCTCTTTTTTCCCTAGCACAGTGGACTGAATAACCTAACAGCTCACCTGTCTTAACAGATAATAGGAAGAAAGAGGGCTTAATGATGCCTATGACACAGCTACCTGTCCATGTCACAGATTACACACCTTATACTGAGTACCATTATATAAACAGGTTCCCTTTTGTGTCCCTATGCACTCATAATAACAGTAAAACACAAGAATGGCAGTGACGTTTCGCCCTACCTTTGTAACCTGGTGGACACATTGAGAGCATTCTTCAAAATCAGTTAATGTCTGATTTAGTTATTAAGAAGAACAAGTCCCACAATAAATTTTCTCATGCTTGAGCTGCGCGTGGACCAGCCAGCTTCTTGGATGTGGCTGGAGCAAGGCTTGTTTTCCTTTTTAAGGTGATTCTGCAGTCCTTGCCTTGGTCCAAGTCTCAGCTGCTGCTGGTTTTTACACGGCTGTGGTGGATTCAGGCTGGGATTCCCTCTGCTTTCACAGCTGTGGGAGTGGTCAGGATCAGGTCTGAGGTCCTTTCCCTTGTGGGGACCTTAATGGTCTGTACAGAGGGGCTGTACTCCTGACCTTTATCCTCACGTGATTACCTAGTGAGAAAGGGTGAACTGGGGAGAAAAAGGCTTACAGGACATATGTTATTTATTCAGGTTGAAGCATCCTGAGCGATTCTCCCTAGAGCTGGTAACTAGCATCCTAACTCAATCTCTCCCCACTCCTGGGGAGTGCCCGGAGTAGGGGAGGGGGCCTATAAGACTTCATAGGGGAATATTGTGTTTTTCCTAAAGGGGGTGCCTCTAGTTTTGAATAATACCAAGGGAAGTGTCTGCACCCACTTTAATCTTGTTTCCTGACACACTTTCCCTAAGCTGTTTTTGATGGTCCAGTTCATTCTTTTCACTTTTCCGGAACTCTGAGGTCGGTAGGCAGCGTGCAGTTTCCAGGTGATACCCAAGGCTGTTGCGGTTTTCCGGACTAAATCTGCCACAAATGCTGGTCCGTTGTCTGATCCGATGTGCAGTGGGATAACCTAGGGATAAGATCTTGAAGCAGCACACGGGTTACTTCGTGGGCCTTTTCAGTCCTAGTTGGCCTCTACCCACCCAGGGTATGTGCACAATGTAAGGAACATCGCCGAGTTTAAAATGAGGAAACTGAGATCAGCCAAGGAAAATTAAATGCGAATTTATTAAGCTCCCGGGTGAGGTTCTGTGGTCTGGGAAAGGGGGGCCAGAGAAGTCACGCTTAATTTCCCCGGGCAAGGAGTTTTATAGGAGTTAGAGGCCACTGAGTGGACATTGGGAACAAAGCATGAGGCAATTGATTGGACATTGGGAAACAGGGCTTGGACGGGGCGAGCTGCTACTGGTAGGTAGGCGGGACTTTCGGTGCACGGGCATTAGAGGCGATTGATTGGATAGCGGGAAACAAAGCATGAGGCAATTGATTGGATATTGGGAAACAGGGTTTTTCAAATTTCGGCGGGGTTTTTCAACGGCGGGCTAGGTGCCGAGTGCAGATTTGGGTGCGGAGTGCAGAAGTGGGCGTTAGGGAAGCTACGTGACGGAGCTCAGGTAAGCGTGGAATGGGGACGAACTTTCCAGGCTCGGGGAGGGATGGGCGTGTCCGAGCTCCCGGCGAGGCAGCCCGCCTTACACACAGCAGGACCAACAGATACTTATGTCCCTCACACTTGGGCATTTCAGTAAAGTCTACCTGGAGATCTTCAGGCGGAGCTGCTCCATAAGCTTGAATGTCAGGGGGAATAATTGGACCCTGCCTCGCGTTGTGCTGCCGACATGTAATACATTGCTGTGCCACAGTTTTGGTCAAGGCTGGTGAGTATGAGATGTAAAACTACCGGCCCAACATTTTTTCAAGTGACTCTTGACCTAAATGAGTGGTCTCACGTACAGCTTGTACAACTGTTGCACATGGCAGGCCCTGGTATTTGGCAGGCCTGCCAATGAGGTCTTTTGGTATTCATTAGGGTCACCGCTGTGTAGGGCGCTTTGATATTTAAATTCTTCCCAGAGTTAAGGCTAGAATCTCTGATTGCCATTTCTCTTCTTTTTTTTTTTTTTTGACAGCATGAAAAGGCCGTGTTAAATTGGCTAGCCCTAAAGCCAGGGCTGACAGAAGTTTCGCTTTTAGCTTCTGCCTCATTTAAAGGGTGTCTTGTCTTCTCCCCTCCCCCTTTGTCACTTTTCATGGGGGTTTGGCCAGTACTGCAAAGTTTGAAATCCACAATTTACAAAACCCACCACTCCCAGGAACTCTCTCACCTGCTTTTTAGTCTCAGGTTCTGTCACTTTGCAGGCGGCTTGCTTCTTCTCTGCTTCTAGGCTGCGTTCCCCCTTCTGGATGGTGAGCCTCACATACTGCGTTTGCTTTTTGGCAAATCTGGGCTTTCCTTTTAGACACTTTATACCCACAGTCCTCCAGGTGCCAACGTAAGGCATTTGTTTGGGCACCCGACTGCGGTGGGGTGTCCCAATAGAAGGTCATCAGCATATGGGCAGCATGCAAGCAAGAAGCTTCTGGGGTGTGGTCACGGGCTGATGCCTCCCCAAGGATGATGAGAGAGTTTCTGAGTCACTGGGAAGCTGGATCCAGGTGTATTGAGTGGTAACGCCTGCTTCTGGGTTTCTCCCATTGAAATGCAGATAGTTTTTGACCCCCAAGGCCAGTCCAATGCTAAGGAAGTATTCTTTAAGTTCAATTAAGTGAACCAACTATCCTCTGCTAGCAATAATCCCAACTGCGTGTACAAGTTGGGTGCAAATCCACACAAGCCCTGCACTGGCCTGGGTGATAATATCAGTTTTCTGTTTCTGGCTAGGAAGTCTCCACCCTCCTTCCCAAGGGACCACAAGAGCCTGGATAACCCCCGCCTGAGGCAGTTTTGGCTGCAGGGAGTCTTTTTTTATTGAATGGGATAGTGGCCCTTGATTTGCACAATAGGTTTTGCTGGAGAAGGGGGGCATGGGCGGTCCATTAAGTATAAGAAAGTCTCTTCTCTTAACACCTTAATAGCTCTAACAACATTGGATTTTTTCCCCCATGGGGGGTGACAGGGCTGTCATCCAGACCACAGGCTCTTTGGGGGCAAATGAGTCCACCCCCTGCCCTGTTTTAGTCCAGTGGCCCTTCCATTAGACTGAACAGCGCCCCTTCACTTTCATCTGGATCCTCGTGCTGAGGATCATCCTGTTCTCCAGTTAAATGTGGACATTTTTTCTTCCAATGTCCTATTTCTCGACAAAATGCACACTGATCATGTTGCAGGTGTGGGCAGGCAGACTGTGGGCCTTCCAGGAACCCCCCTTTTCCCATACTCTTTGGACCGTTCCTCTCACAGCAGCAGCTATCAAGTCGGCCTTGTATTGAGCCTGACACTCCTTTTCCCTACGATTTTCCCTCTGGCTTAAGGCCTGTCGGTTTACAAATAACTGGTTAGCTATTTCCAATAACTGTGAAGTATTCATGCATGCAAATCATGCCTGTTTCTTCAATTTTTGTCTAATGTCTTCTGCACACTGACTGACTAATGCCATATTTATCATACGCTGGTTTTCGGGACTCTCAGAATGAAAAGGAGTGTACATTCGGTAGGCCTCACAGTCTTTTATAGAATTGGGTAGGGCTTTCCTCTTTTCCTTGAAGAACCTCAGAGACTGTATTAATGTTTGTAACTCTCTCGGCCGCTTTTAAAAATCCTTCTAGGAAGGCTTCTCTGTACCAGATTAGCCTCTGCATGCCCTCTGGGGTGCTCAGATCCCACTGGGGGTCAGTTCCCAGTAACTGGACCCTGACATACTCTAGGGGGTTCTGGTAATCTGCAGGAATGTGCTCCTCCAGCCATTTAGAAGCTGCTTGGAGTACTCTCTGCCTTTCATCCATGTTAAAAAGATGCATAAGCAGCTGGTGGCAATCAGCCCAAATGGGGTGATGAGTCTGAATAACAGTTTGCAGTAGGTCAATGAGAGCCTGTGGCTTCTCGGTATAAGGCGGGTTGTTATTTTTCCAGTTGATAAGATCAGCCGAGGTGAATGGCAGGTACCTGAAAACACGCCTTTCTACGACGTGGCCATCCTCATCCACTCCTGTGTACCTCTGCTCTCTCAAAGGCATCTGCACCCCGGCCTTGGGTCGCAAATGGGCTACCAGAGGGGGAGTTCCCTCCGGGAAGTGGGCAGCAATGGGTAGAGTTTTTTCCACACTCTCTTTTGTCTACTCTGAGAGGTTTAGGAGTGTGCAGCTCTGGTGGAGATGCCGAGGCTTCTGGCTTAGGGGCAGGGAGTCCTTGAGGAGGAGGAGGGGCAAAACCTTTTCTGCCTCTGGATCTGCCAGAACCTTGGGAGTCGCTGTTCCTGCTGCTGAATCTGCCGGGGCCTTAGGAGTCCACGTCTCTCGGTGGTGAGGGGGATGGTGGTTTCTAGTAGTCTGTCCCTTGGCCACTGAAACAGTCGCTGCCTGCTCTCTTAACCACTTCAGAGGGTTCAGAACTAACTGTAATCATGAATCGATGTATGGAAATTGATCAAGGTGTTCTAGCTTGCCATATATAACCTCATGCCTTACTTTGGATACAAGGGACCTGTCTAGGGTCCCCTCTAGGGGCCAAGTTACCCTAAATGCTGGACAGTCTTCCCTACATAAAGCCCTTAATTTCTCTGGTGTCATAGTTACTTTATAATTCCCACTAAATTCCCAAAAATTCCCCTTCTTGAAATTTTTCAGCATGGTCTCTAAAGGAGTGGGCTTGCTATGGGGGTGAGCCATACTAACACTTCAAAGGAACAATTCCCACAGTTAGGAGAGTGTCAGTTCCCTCACAGCAGTTCCCGCCCAGCAAGATGCAGCATGGAGTACTCTCCGATTTCAGTCCTTTCACAACGCCCCGATGACAGAGGCTTCTCCACTCAGCCTTATGTGGCTGTCTCTAATTCTTACAAATTGCTGGACGCATGAGGCCCCTCCTAATGGGTCCAATACTTTTCATGACTGATGAGTCCAGTCTGATCCATCTACACAAACACATACAATTGCTCTTCTTCCAATTCAAAACCATAAGCAAAAAGCTTCCAAAGTTAGTTACAGAAAGAGAAAGATAGCCACGTTCAAAAGTGCTGAATCTGGCACCTGTAGGTGATCAGGCCACGCTTCCACCCAAAATGGGGTGGGCTATTTCCCGGGGTTCAGTCTTACCATATTCAGTGGTCCGGACATTCCAAATACCCATTCCTTCTCGGTGTTCAGCCACTGGGTGGATCCACACTGCGAGGCCTCCCTGCTCCACTCCAGCAAGCCTTTTCCACTGGGCAAATACCTGCCTGGGAGCGCTCTCAGGATACGTCACCCCAGTGAGCAGGGGACCCGTCCGCAGGGTTGCTCCACGGGGCTAGGCAAACTGCCTGAGAGACTTTTTCCCGCCATCCACCAGCCGAAACTCGCTTCCTGGCCAACGGAGCAGCTGGGGGAAGCGGATCTCTGGAACACTGGGCCAGGAGCCTCAGCGATAATTTGTCCAAAGCTCAGCTCATCTAACAAAGGAAGGTTCCGCCTTTACATAGGCTTATACTTTAGATATTACACGTGGAAGAATCTTGGGTTTACAGTCTTAGAAATCACATATGAAAAGGGATTTGGTTTTCAGGAATCACCTAGGATAGGGTTTTAAGTAAAAACAAGATGAAACAAGAGCGTTTAAGTAAAAAACGCTCTTCTAGAGCGTTTCCCCAAGACCAAGCCTGACACCTATAGGAAGGTGAAACGGGAGGTCCTATCAGTCAGCCTTTTCTACTATTGAACGGCAGTGTGATAGTCAAGGGGAAAGTTGATCTCAGAAGCCTGGGTCTCCTTCCTCAGGATATGTTCCACGATGTGAATGGGCACTTCTAAAGCTCTTTGTGCTGCTACAACAAAATATTATTAACTGCATAGCTTATAAGCAACAGAAATTTATTTCTTATAGTTCTGAATGCTGGGAAGTCCAAGAACTAGGTAGTGCCCCCAGATTGAGTGTTTGGTGAAGGCTGGTTTCTGGGTCATAGACCGTGCCTTTTGGCTGTGTCCCCAATGATGAAAGGGACAAGGCAGCTCTGTGGGGCCTCTTCTGTAAGGACACACATCCCAACCATGAGAGTTCCACCTTCATGACCTAATCACTTCCCAATGTCTTCACCTTCTAATACCATCACATTGTTAATTAGGTTTAAACATATAAATTGGGGGTGAGGGAGGCTGCATATATTGAGAGCATAGCACATGTCTTCTTAACTTAGCAATGTCTAATACTAATTTATCACTCAGGGTTCAGCCTGGGATGCCTAGGTAGAAGTACAAGATTATCTATCTATCAGTCAATTAATTGACTGATATACCAATCTACCTATCTAGCAACTTAAAAAGAGGTTTCTTTTTTTTTTTTTTTTTTTTTTTTGAGACGGAGTTTCGCTCTTGTTGCCCAGGCTGGAGTGCAATGGCGCGATCTCGGCTCACCGCAACCTCCGCCTCCTGGGTTCAAGCAATTCTCCTGCCTCAGCCTCCTGAGTAGCTGGGACTACAGGCGCATGCCACCACGCCCAGCTAATTTTTGTATTTTTAGTAGAGACGGG
>PVKV010019472.1:18900-33086 GCA_004027835.1 Alouatta palliata | reverse complement strand
CGTCTCAAAAAAAAAAAAAAAAAAATTTTGCACCAAAAGTTGGTTCCTATGAATTTAAATTTCTACCTAACAACCATCCTCCTGGGTAAGCAAGGTATACTAGATTTTTGCAACAGAAAAGCTTGCTACTGCCATACAAGCTTTAACAATTTTCTCTCACGTGTGAAAGCATCTTACTTTTGAACACGCCATTCTTTATGTATTAGGATAAAACAGCATCCTGAAATCACAGCTGGGTTCCGAAACCCATTTATATTTCAAGACTGTTCTCTAGCTTGTTCCCCTTTCTCCCCCAAAACACAGTACTTTTAAATAACAACAAAAGGAGGCTTACAGCAGGAGACTTGCTGCGGTATTGGTTAGCATGCTGCTGGAGCAAATCCAGTGCTTTAGATTCAGTGGTTGTTTTCGTGTTGATGCTAGGGCTGGTATTGACTTTCTCTGTCTCTTCTCTCCCTGACATCTTCCCATAAACAGGATAATGAAATCCTGGAGAGAGATAGGCCCCTGCAGATAAACAACAAATGCCACATCAAGTTAAGGGCTGTATCTTTTTAAAAAAAATCATTTGGGTTACATGAATTTGGGATAAGAGTCAAAGAGATCTTAAAATAGGGAGTTACATTAAGAATGCGCTATGTCATCATTAAACTGTATCTAGCTTCTCCAATTTTCTTCTCTCAGTTAATTCATCCTGATGAAGGGAGGTTATAAACAGAATTGAGCTTACAGCCATTTCATACATTTACGTGTCCGCTTAAGTGAAAGGAATAGTAGCTATAATGATTACGACAGTAAGTGCTTAGAATATTTTCACAGGCTATAAAGTATCTGTCAGTCTAACAGCTATAGCAGACCATCAGAGACTATGGAAACTATAGCTGAAGATTCTTGACATTTCATTAAAAGAAATCTTATATTAAATCAGTTTCATCCTTGGGACTTTAAACAGTGTAACAACAAGCAAAACAAATGTCACTCTTGAAGCTTCTAATTTATCTTGAGTTTTTAACAGCTAATATTTGAACATTGCCTCTTCCCTCCAATATAGTCAGAACCGACAACACGTACCAGGGTAACTGTGCATTAGGACGGGAGAAACAGCTCGGTATGCAGGATGGCTCGGGTCATACATCTGTGGGTAAGGATAAGCATGCAAGTACTGTATGTACGACTGATGCTGACTCATAGGTGACGAGACAGCCACTCTTGTTCCCCGAGAGTCCTTCCAGTTCACAGGAGTCTTTCGATCGTCATTTTTCAGCTTGCTCTCCTCCATTGATTGAGAATCAGGACGCTTGGCCTCTTTGGGCTCCTCTTTAATGCTTGTTAATGATACAGGAAGGCTGGGCACACCACTCTCTTTATTAGGGGTTTTCCTGGGACTATCCTCTTTTAATTTCTTCTCTCTATCAAGTTCTTCTGACTTTTGCTGATCCAGATATTTGGGCTGGTATACGTAATGATGCCATGTTCTTGAATCTGGATCCTGATTTTTTTTTTTTAAAGAAAAAAAACATTAGATTTGTTTTAAAATTTCAGTTTTAAAGAAAACTTAATGATCATGACAGCACTAGTACTCTCAATTTTAATGCTAAGTTGACATTTATTTATGTGCTAGACACTGTGCTAACTGCTTTACCTCCTTCACTTACAAGGTAATAATGTCCCAGGTAAGCAGCATTACTATTGATCCCTTGTACAGAAGACAAAACCGAAGTGTTTGAAGTTCAAGCAACATCAAGGTCGTGCTGCTGCCCAGTCGTGGAGCTGGGCTTCAAACTCAGGTCTGCTGAAATTCAGAGCTGGGCCCTTAATGTCATTTCTCAACACTAAATAGCATCCTCAGACATATTCAATTCCACCTTCATTTGCCTTTTAATATCTCGCACAGGTCAAAAGAGTGTTAAAAACTCTAACTCAAGCTAATAATAGTAAATTTAAGTAATTGCTATAGCTATTAACATCTCTTCCGAGGAAAAACTCGGTTTCCTAACACATTTTCCTCATCTACTGCAGCTGAGGCTTAATATATTGGCTCACTTCTCATTTTGTGCTATCATCTTAATCAAAACAAAATTTCAAATTAATAGCACACATTATGGTTTCTCTATTGGAAAACAAAGCCATCTATAAACCCCCCAAATTGTATCATTCTTATGCAGACCTGTGAAGTGACAGCCTGATTTATGCCTCTGGAAGTGGGGTAACTGTGAATCCTAAACTGCGTTTGTGATGCCCATCCCATTCATGATATAAACCCACTGAGGATTCAGGTTCTCAGAGAACATGCAAAGTTAGGCCTAAGTGAATATGTGTGTGTGGGTGGCGGTGGTGGTTCTTGCTCTAATGCACCAGGGATTATCTAAGCATGGGGGTTAGGGCGGGAGTGGGGGTGTACAGTGCTGGGAAATACCAGGATTCATGCTCATGCAGTGGGTCAGGATGTCTGAACCATGACAGAAGGTGCTAGCACATTTGTGGTTTCATGGTGACCAGTTTTCAGGTGTTCTCAAGCTGACTAACCCACGGGCCTCTGGAAGAGCTGCTGAGGCCCACCACCCAAACCTCCTCAACCTCCTCACAAACATTCAGCACTGAGCTCTGGGTTTTGGGGTACTTAACACAGAGTGTAAAGCTGAAACCTAGGCATCTCTGACCCCCTGTGAAAGAAACTTGGGCCCCAAATTCTATTAAAAACATGAATGAGGCCAGGCACAGTTGGCTCGCACCTGTAATCCCATCTCTTTGGGAGGCTAAGGCGGGCTGATCACAAGGTAAGGAGTTCAAGACCAGCCTGACCAACATGGTGAAACCCTGTCTCTACTAAAACTACAAAAATGAGCCGGGCGTGGTGGCGCGCACCTGTAATCCCAGCTACTCATGAGGCTGAGGCGGGAGAATTGGTTGAACCCAAGAGGCGGAGGTTGCAGTGAGCTGAGATCACCCCACTGCATTCCAGCCTGGGCAACAAGAGTGAGACCCGGTCTTAAAAACAAAAACAGCCGGGCGCGGTGGCTCACGCCTGTAATCCCAGCACTTTGGGAGGCCGAGGCGGGTGGATCACGAGGTGAAGAAATCGAGACCATCCTGGTCAACATGGTGAAACCCCGTCTCTACTAAAAATACAAAAATTAGCTGGGCATGGTGGCACGTGCCTGTAGTCCCAGCTACTCAGGAGGCTGAAGCAGGAGAATTGCTTGAACCCAGGAGGCGGAGGTTGCAGTGAGCCGAGATCGCGCCATTGCACTCCAGCCTGGGTAACAAGAGCGAAACTCCGTCTCAAAAAACAAACAAAACTAAACTAAATGGGACAGTGAATGTAGGGACCTAGGTTTCACCAGTTTTTATTATCTTCCAAGAAGATGCAAGTAGAAATTGGAAAATGGAAAATAAATATTTTAGAGATGAGACTCAAGAATCTCAGAGTTAGAAGGGAATTCAGCGGCCCCATCGTGGAATGCCCTCGCCTTGGACTAAGTCAGAAATTAAGGGACCTCATCAGAGTCACAGAGCGAGTTAGTGGCATAGAACACAATCTGCAAAGCACATGTCCACAGTTCCTTTCACTATACAACATGACAAGAAAATAGTGATAATGTGCATTTGAGAGCTACATAGTAACTCCTGAGAATCTTAAGATATTTTTCAAGAGAAGAGGAAAAAACTAATGTGGGTTTCTTTCCTGTGTCAGAGGTCTAACCAGATCAAGCCCAGATATGTATAAGTCTCAGACTGCTCTCTCCCTGTTGGGGCCACGCTCCACAGTCTTACTTGTTTAAATCTCGAGGTTGGGTCTACACCTGTCTGCTTCATAGAGTCCATGACAGACTTCATTTCTACAGCCTCCTTAATAAGCTGGTGGTTTTCCATCTGCTTAGCTTTGAAGCTGTCGGCCTGAAGCTGCTGCTGGTGATTGGAGAGAAGCTGTGATTTACCTGTCTCCTCAGTTTTATTAGGCACTGATGGCCCTAGTTTAGAATGGTTTTTGTTAGGCTCCGGAGTAGAGGGAGCTTTTGAGATTGTGGCCGAAGGCATGTTTTTCTGTTTAGTTTCCTCCTTGCCCAGCTCTTTCAAGGGGAGCTCACTTTTCCTTTCACAGTCTCCTCTCCCAGTCTGGGCCATTTTTTGCTCTGCCAACCTCTGGTCCTCATAGTACTTCTCATATTGCTGTCTATAGGCAGGGCTGGTGGCCATCAGAGACTTCTGGTCCATATAGAGCCCATAGGCATACTGGCCATAATAAAGTGACTGAGCCAGGGCAGGATGTCTTTGTGTGATCACCGACTGGTGCTGAGGCTGTAAGGATGCAGAATTGTGGTCCACTTTCTTAGAATCTAACTGCTCTGCCTTGTCTTTCTTTTCGGCATCTTCCTCAGACTCCTTCTTGATCTTCATTCCCTGTGTGTTCCCACTATTTCCAGCTGCAGGGGCGCCGACCTGCCCAGGGTGCATGTAACTTGGAGAATAATAAGGATCATAGCCGTGGTAATAGGGAGAATGGGACTCTTTCAGTTGAGATGACTGTGCTGTAGTTGAAGTATGCCCTTTTACAACACCGTCCTTACTAGAAATAATATCTGATGGGGAACCGGCCTTTGATCTCATGCCCTCTGACCTGCTGTCGGAACCACCGTCATCAGCAGCATCGGATATGTCCGAATAGGCCGGGCTGCTTGTCTTGGCGGCTGAACTCTCAGCCCCATTCTGGGTCAACACATGCAGAGGTGCCATTGGTGCCTGCCCGTTCACCAAAGTGCTGCATTCCATCCTCGAGGCGCTCCCAATGGAAGGGCTGGGAGCGTTGTCTGTGAAAGTGTAAACCTTATCGGCCTCGGCTTTGATACTGGCCATGCGGCTCTCCTGAGACTCTGACAGTCCATTTGCCAGCCCGTCATTCTTGTTGAGATGATCCTTTAAAAAATGGCCAGGTAGATCTTTGCTGGCCCCCTTGGAGTCCTCTAGTTTCCCCAGCTTGGCATCCATTTTTGGGCTTCCCGTCTCTTTCCCTTCTTTGTCCTTCAGCTTTCGCTTCTCCTTTTTCTTTTTGTCTTTGAGTGACACCAGGGCTGGGTTCACGGTGATGGGCTCTCCCATAATCGTGGGCTTTGGTTGAATGGGCTTTAACGGAGGACTCTTTGGTGTAGCCTGAACAACAGTCGTTGTGAGGGAGGGCAGTCCGGGTATTGTCCCCGTGGTGGTGGTTGTAAAGGTTGCAGTGGGTATAGCAATTAGCTGCGGGGGAGTGGGGGCGGGGGCAGGGGCAATGGGCCGGGCACTTTTCAGTTTAGAGAGGTTTTTGTCCATTTTGCAATTGTTAGCTTTCTTGCCCTTTTCTTTATCTCCTAAATTTTTCTTGTCAATTAATCCCTCTGCTTCCAGTTTAGGCATCTCAGCAGCCAAACTGCCGTCTGCGGCTGAGCAACTGTCTAACGCGGCCGTCATGTTGGAGATGACTGGAAGGTTGTTCAGCTCATTGTTAAGGCCCTTCTTTTTGCCAGAATTCTTCCCAGCTTTAGCACCAATAATGGAACCTGGGCCATTGCTCATCAGCTCTCTCTTTCCCTTTGGGGTCCCAGGCGGGTTTCCGGCACCAGGGGATGCCGGTGCCTTCACCTGGTCATAAGCAGATACGCTTGTGCTTGGCTCGCTGCATTCCAGTGCCACGTTACTCAACGCTTCCTCGCAGTCTGAGATCTTGTCCTCGCTGTCAGGCTCAAACTCCAGCTTGTTTTCTGGGTCTAAGTGTGCATGAGCCTGGTGGTACCTCAGGCCGTTAATGTGCTTGTACTTTTTGTTGCAGTTTGGGTGGGGACAGTCGATTAACACTGGAGAAGAGCAGCCTTGGTCCAAAAAAGGAGTCTCTGGTTTCCCTTGAGGGGTAGTGGGAGTGCTTCTGGAATTTGTGCGGACACGCTTCCCAGGCTTATTGTCCTCAGAGCTGGAGTTCAGATCCAGCTCCATCGGAGGCTTGTTTTTCCTTTTGTTGGTGGAGGAAGGGCTGGCTTTGATGTCCTCAGCGGCACAATTTGGGGGTGTCCTTCGTCCGCTGGCATTGAGGCTGCCCCGCCTCCCTTTCCCATTGGCCCCTCCTCTGTTCTTGTTCTGCAGCCCTCTGGACTCCGTGAAGCTGGCCTCGGAACCCGGGGCGGCAGCAGCAGACCTTGCCCTCTTCCCTCTGCCCCGGCCCCCTCTCATCTCCAGGTCACTTGTCGGTGACTCACAAAACCTATGGAAGCAAGTAACAGATGTGAAAATGAGCATCCCCGAAAGAGCCAGGTGAAATCACAAAGTGCACAATGCAGCAGAGGAGTCAACACTCCAGCAGTTTAAGGGCTGGGCTCAGTCAAGGAAAAGACTGACAATTTCCAACACCTGCAAAAGAGCAGGCTACCAAGGGCTAATATTCTTCCTCACAAAAACCAAAGAAAAATAGCTGAAGTACTAGCTTCCAATCCAGTTCAAATTCCCATTTTGAGAAAAAATGAAAACAAAGGCAGGAGAGAAGGGGTAGGGAGTACAGATCTTCTGATAGAAAAGGAATCTAGCATCTGCATTTTACTGCATTCAATCCTAAATTGCTCATTTCTCCTTTGCCTGGTTTCAATTACAGGCACACTTTTATGCGTTATGAATCTCTCTCTATAGTTTCCCTGCAAAGACGGGATGGAGGAAGAAGAGAAATAAAAGGCCCTGTTCCTACCTGGGAGGGGCCCAGTCGTGCTTGGTGCAGTCCAGTAGGGTTCCCACGTACGTTTTGTTCCTCCACGTGACATTGACCACTAGGACACCTGCAGAAGGCAGAGGATGAAAAAGGATCATAGTTACCACTGATTACTCTTATTTCCAGTTCACTTACTCTTTCCTTCTTTCTTCCTTTCTTTCTTTTTCTTTTTTTTTTTCTTTCTTTTTTTTTTTCCAGCAAAGTTCTATTCTCATTTGCTTTCAAAAGCTGCGGTTTGCATTCTTCCTCTTTCTGGTTTCAGTGACCTCAAGTTAAAACCCACAGGAAATAATGTGTGTTGTGCATTCGTGCGCATGCGCATGTGGTACAAAAGGGTGAAACTGTGTGTGAGAGTGTAATCAAGATACTGCTGACAGAAGGAAATGGTTTTTGCCATGTCCTGCTGTAAAACAGCAACATTCACCTCTTAATTTTTCTATTATTACACATAATTGCTTTCGTTTGGCAAGCAGCCAACATAAACTAGCGCCAGTTACCAGAGCTTAAACCAGAGGGTGACTGAAAGGAATCGGTTTTGTTTCCAATTCAACAATATAAAATGATGTGATTTTTATTAAGAAAAAACATTATGCAGGTGCATAAAAATAGGCATAGAGGGGAGAGTGGGGACTTACCAGATAACAGACAATCAACTATGATTTCTCTTTCCTAATCCTCCCCTCTTCGGTTTTGTGAGACAATAATCAGCTTTGGTACAGTATCTGTTTCAGTGTTTGGTCTTGTTTCATATTAAGGACTCCTAAAATAGCCCTCTTAAGAAAATAAATGTGCACAATAGATTTGCTCTTGGGGTTATCTTTGGAATCAACTTTGGTAAGCATTTGCCTCAGAGGATTAGAAAAGAAATCTCAAAACTAACACACTCGTTTCCTGCAAGCCATTCTGCTTTTTCCAACTGCTTTGCAGACAGACAATTTAATTTAGCACTGCATCTGTGAATTACTAAACTTAAGTGCGCTTAGTATACCAAATGTCACAAACAAAATATAATATCCTCTTTATTTCTGAGAGGACAAATGCCAAATTAAAAAAAAAAAAAAACTTCTTTAAAGCATATTTTAATCGAATCTTGATTTTGAGACATACATAAAATATTAGGGTAAAGAAATAAAATATTTAACTAAGCCTTTGTTTTCTGCACCTAACCCTACTCTTTCTTGGAAGCACCAGAAAACGTTAGTCAAAGTATGTTTCTAGATGGTTTGCTCACTTGCATTACCACTGCCATTCTGAATTTTACAGAAAACCTGTACTGGGCTCCCTGATGGTAAGGGAAACCTCACAAGGTAAGACTCATTTCCTTGGGAACCTTTTAACAGCAGGTAAAATATTTGAGTGGTTGGGACTCGAGTAATGGAGGGTTCTTTCCAAAGTCTCAAAAGGAGATTTTAAAATTGTTTCCCATATGGTCTATGTTGCTATTACTTAGGCAACAGCTGAATTATTTACTCAGTGTTAATTCAGTCTATTGTAGCAATAGGCTGGCAGGGGAAAGGCTAGGATGGAGCAAAGCAAGTATTTCCTCAAATCACAGCTGATTCCAGTGTAATTCCCTCAGGACATTTTTAAAAAACCACTGAGTATAAAATTTCATATTGCGATGCGAATCAATGGTAATTAGGCATTTGGTCAAAATTTGCAAAAGACAGAACAATTGGAGGAAAGGATTCTTTATGAGCACATCCTTTCAGGAAAGGGGAGGGGGTGGGAGAGGAGGCGAAGGGGAAGACTGAGCTGGTTTTCTCATCATCTGCTCTCTGGGGCACTGTGTGTGGTGTCAAAGACCTTTGCAGCTGCTTAAAATTCTTTAGCATGTCAGCTATATTTACAGTGTAGGAATATATCTGTATTGCCAGAAGGTTACTGCATTTTAGCTTTAGATGCAATAGGCTGAATCACTGCCTTCCAGAGTCCCTGATGTAGCACAAATGTATAATTAAAATTGCTTGAAAGGAAACATGAAAGAAACAACAAACCCTCCATTCTCGCAGTAATAAAATTAAAAACAGGAAAAGTCTGCACAGACACTTAACATTTGTCTGCAGTGAAAGGCTTTTGTTATTGCTTTTCCCCTAAGGGTTTCGCGTTTCCAGCGAACGCTGGCCGCGGATTGGCCGGCGCCCGCTGCGAGCACTCGCGTCTGATTGGCTGGGCCGAAGCGGCCGCCCGGAGCACGGAGGCAGCGTCCAGGGAGAGGCGAGCGTGGTGGAGGCGCGCTGGCCGTCCGGGGCTAGAGGGCCGCCGGGGCTGCTGGGCTCCGCGGTGAACGCGGGACACGTGCTCATTCACACTAACGAGCCCGGCGGTGCAGTGAAAGCTGCGGTCTGCGTGTCCGTGCCGCGCTCCCCCCAACCACGCGGCTCCACAAAGCACGCCTGCCCACGCAGAACACTCAGAACGCAATTCACGGTCTCAAAACAGGGTCAAGGGAAACCTGGAGCCGGAAAAAAAGAATGGACCCAGGGCAGGCAATTAATCACTGGTTATCTGGGGCCACAGGTTGAAGCTGTCACAAAGGCAAATCTGCAGTCGCAACTTCCTCACTGTAAAATTATTCACAGCTCCTGCTGCTCTTTCTAGAAGCCACACAAGCAGACCTCTTAGCGAAGTACAAGTGATGCCGTTGTTACTTGCACTCGGAAGGAATAAAGTCCTGGAAAGAAAAGTCCATTTTTAACTTCAAAGGGCCTAAATAAGTCACCCTTATTTTTCCAGAAGGACTCCGTATTTAAAATGCTCAAAACAAATGCTTTACTCCCAAGGAGATTTTGAACACTCGCCATCAAGCAGAGCTAATTAAATATGTGTGCTTGTGTCTATCTTTATATGTATGAGCTGCTTCACAATGCCACAGAGTATTTAAATCTGCCTACAATTCATATGCGAATATATACAGGCACATGTTTACACAGCCAAATCTGCCACTCTATATTGGAATGAAGGCTTAAGGAATGTTTCTCATATAAACTACACAGTGTATTGTTGCTTTGTAAGAAGCTCTGTGTTTAGACAACACCCCATTGTGAAGGGCCAAGTATAAAGGTGGTGTTTTAGTTCTAAGACATGTAAATGATTTATCATTTTGCTGAAATCTCAAAATCTTGAACATTTTGTAACCCACGGTCATATAAAGCAGACTATACTTACTGAAGGCATAAACGCCCATATGAAAATTAGTTCTTTAAAAGTGCAAATTTGAATTTTATAGATCTGGGCATAAAGTTCTATTTCTCACATATACATTGGAAATAAGTGTACATTTAGTCCAGAAAGATTAAATAGTTTATTTTCATGCACACTTATTCAAACATCTAGCCTGTGAGCTAGGTGTTGGGGTCACTCAATACAAGTACTTTTCATTTTTATATTCGAGCATTCTACCAGGTTTATTATTCTTCCCTTTCCACCCATAGACTGCGCCTGGTCATTCTCAGGAGCTAATGCACTGTAACAAACATTTTATACTTGAAAAATATCTGAGGCTTATTACTAATAAAGTAAGAATACAGCTGAAGAGTACAATGGATGGTTTGAGAATGTGCTGACCACACGCAGATTTCTTCTTCGTATTAACGCTTTGTCTAAGATGCTGCTCGCAAAGGCCTATTTACCTACAGAACATTTAATAAGAACAAGGTCTTTATTATATAACCTGAGCCTCTTACTTCCTCAAGCCAAAAAAGCCTGAGACCTCATAATGATTTCAGTCGGTGTTGTTATGTCCTTAGTAAAGGGTTTCCTGGAAGATGTCAAGCCCAACAAACACTTACTGTGTGTGTCTATGGGGTACACATTAGGTACCTAATTGGTGCTATAGAATCAGCCATGTTTTACTTGGGACTCCATCTAAACTCTGTAGTTCAAGTGTCTGTAAGCTTAGAACAGAACAGATAGAGGCATACACTGTAATGCAGAAGTGAAAGTATAGTTTTGTCTATTACCTGCATTTTTAGAGTAGGCCCTTTATGCTGTCACATCAGGCTAGACCCTGGATTTCATGTTCATGGTGCCCCCACCTAGACCACTGATCCTAACCCTGCCCCCATCTGACTGGACGGGTGATGGGCACCGGGAGCAAAGGCAGCCAGCCGAACAGGGACTTAACATTGGGAATCTGAATGAGGAATATACAAGTCCTGGAAAGCTGGCAATAAAAGTAGACGCCTAAAGGTACTAAGAGGCATAGAGAACCACGATGAGCCAAAGTTCCAAGGGTGCAATAGCTATGAGACCTGGAAGCCAACTGCACTGCTAGTGCAGCACTCTCAGGACGTGTGTGTGTGTGTGTGTGTGTGTGTGTGTGTGTACCCTTTTCCCTCCAGCTTCATCAGTGATAAAAGATTTCACCAGGCCAGGCACAGTGGCTCATGCCTGTAATCCTAGCACTTTGGGAGTCCAAGGCGAGCAGATCACTTGAGGCCAGGAGTTCAAGACCAGCCTGGTCAACGTGGTGAAACCCCATCTCTACTAAACATAAAAAATTAGCCAGATGTGGTGGCGTGTGCCTGTAATCCCAGCTATTCAGAAGGCTGAGGCAGGACAATTGCTTGAGCCTGGGAGGCAGAGGTTGCAGTGAGCCAAGACGGAGCCACTGCACTAGAGCCTGGGCAACAAGATTGAAACTCCATCTCAAAAAAAAAAAAAGATTTAACAGCACTCACCCAGGATTGCCTAGTTATTTTCCAGACATCTTATTAAAAAGTTTTTCCTTGTGTTAAACTACATTTGTCTTTGAATACCTTGGTCCTGGCTGTACCTCCTAATATCCTGCAGATACAGTCCACCCATCATCCACTCAACAGCCTTTTACCCAGGCAAGGACAATGACCATGCTGGCATTCTCCTCACCTCCTGCTCACTCTCTCTTTTTTTTTTTTTTTTTTTTATGAAGTGGGCTCTCAGTTATCTTGCCCAGGCTGGTCTTGGACTCCTGGCTTCAAGCAATCCTCCCACTTCAGCCTCCCAAAGTACTGGGATTACAGGTGTGACCCACCACACCCAGCCTCTCTGTCTCCTTTACTCTCCAGCCTAGACAAGTTTCTTCGACTGTTTTTCATGTCACATTTTTAATTCCCCTAAAAGAAGCCTTGACGATGCCTTAGTCCAAATCCCTAGGGAAAGTTCCTAATGAATTAAAAGCACATGGAGACAAGTGTAAAGGTTCTCACTTCTGTGAATCCTTGCCCTAGACACCCACATACCATGCACACCGCCAAAAGACGGCCATTGTCTCCTGGGTCCCCACAGCACTGCATACACCGTTCTTGGCTTGATGGAAGCCTACAAGCCATGTTTCCCTTCCCTTTCTGAACGCACAGCTAGACTCCTTCTCAGCCTCCCTATCACTCTGATGCGGCCATGTGACTGAGTCCTATGGAAAGAAAATGAGTGAATTGATCAATGTGGGCCACTTCCAGGCCTGGCCCTTAATAGCCACTCGTCCCTTTCTGTCTGGCTGCAATGGAAATGGCTATTGTGATCTCGAAGGCCTCAGGATGAAGGTGGCAGAGTCTCCTTCATCTGGGACCCTGAATGAGATGGAGAACCTCCCAGGTCTGAACACTGTTGAAGCTGTTTGTCCTACATGGCCCCCACTGCTCATATACACAGTATGCCTATCTCTTCCAACTAGATGACACTTCTTAAAAATAGGAGCATGCCTGCACCCACAACCCCTGGCAGCACAGTGCCTATTTAACAGTGAGAATTCATTAAACACCTAGGAACTAACCACACGGTCACTGACAAGACAGAGTCTAGACCGAATTCTACTCAGTGACTTCCTTTTATTACTACCATACTTTTTCAATAAGCATAATCTCCCGCTAGCTTTATAGATGATAGACATTCTCTGTGGAGAGGCTTTGCTCCCAAGATGTTATAAATGTGGTTTATGAATTATTATTTCTGGTATTTGTGAAGCTGTTTCCTCAAGAACGGGGCAAATGCCTGATTTCCCAGTGGATCGACATAACTCTGTTTGTATTAGAGTTTAAAGACTGTTTCAGAGTCTTTAAAGTGCCTCATCCCTGGGACAGAAGTCTTTGCCAAGCATCGCAAATGCTGAATTTGGAATCAGACAGAAGTTTTTTTGAACTCTCTCCCACTACCACATCTGGATGGACTTGATGTGCACCCAGGCAGAAAACAGAAACCTCATTCGAATAATGCCAAATGGTGACCCATTCACACCATAGTCCTTAATAAAAAAGTTTACACATTTGTTTCCTTTTATATATATATTTTCTAGTGAAACATTAGTGACAAAATGTCACCATATGCGGATTTCACGAGGACAGAATAAAATGCACATATTTCAGATATCATATTACCCTGTATTTTTACACAGTGCGGCTATTGTACATAGTATGATTTCTCACCATCGCTTTGTTCAGGACCCCCTCCCCCCATTAGTTTGTTGTCATCACTCTGTGATATTCAATACTGGTACTTTTTACAAGCTGAATCTTGTACAGTACAAGCTTCGCTGTTCCAGCCTTGGAGCTTATAACCTCCAGACAGATCCTTCTTCAAATATAATTATTTGGGAAAATTTTAAATGTCCAACTAATGTCGCTCATGAAATACCTGCCAGCCAAAATTCAGAGGGACTTTCCCATTACCTGTGCCAAGTATATATGGAGCACCAGGACAGGAAAAGTAAGTGTTGTCACATGACCATAAAATGCAGTATGTTTTTTTAAAGAGCCCTACTGCTGGGCTGAATGTTTGAAGAGTCACTTTAACCACATCCTGTAATCAAACCATCTGGAACACAGTGCTGCGATTAGTCACCCTGAACATAGGGCTTTATCTGAACAAATAGTGTATGGCAATGGGGCTTGGGAGATAGGGCAGTACTAACAAAAGAAAGTGTAATGAAACACTTTATGCCCTAGTGTGCCACCACCCCAGTCATAAACCCCAGAGACACACTGCTCTGGTGTTAATGTACTACTTTATGAAAGCACAGTCAGCTTAAAGATTAAAGGACTGAAGGGCTAAAAATTGCTGGTTTAGATAGATCTTCTCCGTCAGCGGCGGGCCTACGCTGGCATCACTCTATCTGTGTTAATTATAACCTCTCACATGACAGTTGAGCATTCCTATTAGGGTTTGGTGTTATTTTCAGGGCATTAGGAACAGGGTTTGTTTATGGGAGGGTAGCTATGATTCTTGGTTTGCCAGAGGTTAATCTGAACACTGAGACCTTTTTTTTGATTCATCTAAACCCGATCCCTAAATAACAACAACAACAAAATGAAACCTTAAGCAATACCAAAAAGCAATGGGAAATGATGTTCTAGTCTGCATTTTAAAACATGACAGTCTTTCTTACTTGACTGTACTTATCTCTTTCAAAAGGATGTTTGATCACTGATATACAATCTATGAAGATAATTTAAAACACACACACACACACACACACACACACACACAC
>PVKV010019472.1:0-18800 GCA_004027835.1 Alouatta palliata | reverse complement strand
CTTGGAAAACTAGACTCTCACTTATTCACTGCCATCTATTTCTTTTCCATGAAGACAGGTGGTCAATATCCAGTTCGCTGGTCAGCTAAAGGAAGCTCTAGCTGCTTTTCTTTTTCTGGCTTCCCTAGTAACATTATCCTTTCCCACTTTTAGAAAATACAATGGCCTGTTAAAGAGTCGTGTGAGTAAGAAGAGGGAGCAGAAAGAAGACTTTCATAAGGCACCAGCGGTAACACTAACATGCTGTCCCATACATTCACATGGAAGGCTGCACTGCACATATAGATGGTGACAATATTTTCACAGACCAAGTTTAAGCACCAATGAAAACTTACAGGACCCAAGACATAACATGAAAAAAACACTGAATCAAAACAGATCATTCGAGATCAGTTAACGTTTACTGTGGAAAGACATGCTTTTTCTTTTAAATAATCAAAACATGTTCTACCAAGCAAGAGTCCTAGTTATAAAATGTCACAGGTATACTTATAGACATTTTAGGTAACGAAGAGCATCATAAAAAAAATCACATGGAGATCTTTAGAAAGTAATTTTTAATCAGGAATTCTGATCAGTAACAAAAATATTTGCTTTTAAGTTAGACAAACATATGTATCCTAAAGCAACATTGCCCTTGATGACTTGAGGCTAGCTTTAAAATAAAATTAAATTAAAAAAATAAAGTAAAATAAAATAAATGTACTGCACCATTCACACCACAATATGTACCCCTTATTCCTCTAGCAGTTTCTGCTAAGGTTCCTGGAGTCTCTACTTTGGGGGCAGGCAGGCAGAAGAGGTGTGAGGTGATAGTGTTGGGGGAGGAGGGAAGAGGACAAGTCCCCTGAGCTTGCTTCAGCAAGGACAGCAAATCAGGCATTTAACTGGGCTGCATCAAAAGCCACCCCTGCACCCCAAAAGGGATGGTCTTCAGGCTGTGGTCCATAAAGGCTCAGTCAACACACAGCAGGACACAAGGGATAAAGAAGGACAGGAGGATGGACTCAAATACGAAAATACAGTCTGAACAGACATTTGGAGCAATTCAAACGTATAAACTGAATATGTACATGTACAGAGTGTGTGTCTGTATACATTTGTACCAAGGGCTTTTATTTCTTGTCCTTGATTAAACTTCCTAGTAAGTAGCTGCCTCCTTTGAGGCTCAGTACCACCACACTAAGCAACAGCACCGCTCTGATTTCCATTGCCAAGCTCTAAACTTCATTTTCTCCTGCTCCTTGTCAGGCACCACTGGTTTGTCTGAAATCTGATGAATTAAGATGAGGATTTCTAGTGTGGGGCAGATTTCTCACACCCTCTCCTTTTTTAAAGCCAAATCTCCTCATTAGAGTAGCAGAATGATTTCTCATTCTCTTCCTCCTCCCTCTCTTTGTGGGAAGACAAAGGTGCAATGCCCACTGTAACAGAATTAACTCCTCTCCCTCAATCCAGTCTCAGGAACTTGTTTCATTAGCTTGTTAGGACGTATTTTTCTTCCTTTAAATAAAAGTGTTAAAAAGTTTGGGAAAGGTATTCTGTGATTATTGAACTAGACCTACTATGAGCTGTAATAATGACACAGTTTTTATGGTATTACCTCCTAATGCTCATTCCTTTCCTAAGAGTGTTATTTTAGGAGACAGCTATTACAGGTGGCCCTGGGCACAGAGCACAGGGCCAGGGACTCCCAAAATGAGAGAGAAACAGCTTTCACTTACTCCCACTGGCAGACTCAGCATGTCACTGAAGATAAGCAACTGAAAGAATGCAGCCTTTCAAATCATTGGTCCCAGCACTTAATATGAATTACAGGATTTTTTTTTTTTAAGTTAACGACTCATATACCCAAGCTCTCCACCATGCCATTACTTTGACTAGAAAAAACAGGTAAAGGGAACAGCGAAACCAGACAAAAATAAGTCATTCTTCATGCCAAACCCCCTCCATGCCACTCACCAAAAAACAGAATACTCTAGGACTAAAAGGGGGAAAATGGGTGAGAAGTCTTTAATAGCTATCTGCCACTTCCCTATTTTCTGTATCTGGCAGTATATTCTGTTTCTTGCCCAATTCTTCCCTGGTAGCAGGAGCAAAGGAAGGAGGAGCAGGCAGGAAGGCAAAGTCATTACCAAGATGAATGAAACTGAAAGATGCAAAGGAAATCAAATGTAAGAATGAAAAATCTCATGCCTTGTGGGGAGGGGTAGGCAAGAAAACGGGATAGGAGCTATCATCTACCCAACACCTCTCATCACCTAGTTTTCCCCACAAACCCACCACCTCTTGTAGATCAGTAGGTCGTGGGTGATTAGCAGAGTTCCAGGTTTAAATGCTATCAATCACTTGTCAAAATAGGGGTAATACAACTATAGATTATAGGACTGTGTCTTAAAGTAATTTCTTACCATCCCCAGTCCTTGAGCTGTAAGGAGACAGTGGGAACCAATTGACAATTATGCTCCACATCAAAAAGCCGCCACTGATCCACGCGTCTCACTGGGATTGAAGAGCCAGGCTTCCTATAAATTATGATGCTTTATTTAAAGTCGGAGCGCTTATTTGCTTTTGTGCCAGCTCTGGGCCCTTTTCATCTCTAGCTATACCGGGCCCAGGAGAGCATACATTCCTACCGCTCTGCTGGCCACCAGCTGTGTCCTCTGTAAATCATAAAACCTCTGAACAAGCTATTCTTTACAAAGGCCAACAACATTTACTGGAGATGATCACTCTGCTATTATTCCACTCACTGAAATTTAAAATAGCAATTTATAACGGCAGCCGAAAACAGGAGAACTGCCTGTCTTACGTGTGTGTGTGTGTGTGTGTGTGTGTGAGAGAGAGAGAGAGAGAGAGAGAGAGGGAGAGAGAGAGAATGGGAGGGATCTGCATGTGTATGGCACACAAAGGGGTACATTTTGTGTGTCACCAAAAAGCCACCATCTTTGCAAATCTAGAAAGGAAACAAGGAATATGAATGTCAGAGAAACTAGACTCAGTTTCACCTTTGGCAATAGGGTGAATGAGGCTTAAGTTGTTGGTAAACCTCCCTGTTCTTCTTGGAGGTGGCCATGCCCTGCAGGCAGTACGGGAAGTAGTTCACACACTCTGGTAGAGAAGCCACAGAATATATGGCTTAGGTTCAGAATGCAATAGGGAATGCTGACAGGATGAACTCTAATCAAGTTTAGTCTGCAGTCATTTTTGAGGACTAGGAAGGCAGAAAGAATAAACAGTGGTCATGAAAGGGAGCACCCTAAGCACCCGAAAACCCTCTGGAGACGGAGGCAGACCTACCCGTTTACAGCCAGCTCCGTGGCTGCTTCATCTTGAGCTGACCTCAACCTACCTGAGCCTCAGTTTCCTCATCTACAAAATGGGGATAATATGAATAGCAAATAAGATGTGATTTATGTAAAGCATTTAACATGAGAACTGGCATAAAGAAGCCACTCAGGATAGGTCCTATGGCTTCTTCTGCTTTTTTTTTTTTTTTTTTTTTTTTTTGAGACGGAGTTTCGCTCTTGTTACCCAGGCTGGAGTGCAATGGCACGATCTCGGCTCACCGCAACCTCCGCCTCCTGGGTTCAAGCAATTCTCCTGCCTCAGCCTCCCGAGTAGCTGGGACTACAGGCACGTGCCACCATGCCCAGCTAATTTTTTTTTTTTTGTATTTTTAGTAGAGACGGGGTTTCACCATGTTGACCAGGATGGTCTCGATCTCTTGACCTCGTGATCCACCCGCCTCGGCCTCCCAAAGTGCTGGGATTACAGGCGTGAGCCACCGCGCCCGGCTCTTCTGCTTTTAAACTCTCCTGTAACTCACCCAGGTCATAGGCTAGAGAATGGAGGGAGATGCCAAAATGCTATGAATTCCTCACTCAGAGATGTGGCTGGCAGCAAGCCCTCCCACATTCCTTCCAGGTGAAGCAAACTCAAGTTATTCACATCTACACTAATTATCCTCCACTGCTGGTGACCACGCTTACTCTAAATGGGACCTATCTTTTAGAATCTTAAGGGATGCAAATTCCAACCTTAGGGACTTCTTTTATTATTTCTATACCCACCACCGATTTCAACTGATATAAAAGTTATCTCTCCTAACCTATCCACTGTTTAAAGCAAACATTTCCTCTGACTACTCAATAGTAAAGTCAACTGAGAAATGCAGTTCTAAACCACTGAAGCCTCATCTCTGGACTATTTCAGGGTAAGGAAATCTCTTTTCATGTTTTCAGGAACAGTTAACTGAATGCCTGACGTTTGTCTAAATTGCAAAAGGCAAAATTAAAGCTCCCCAGTACCGTGACAACAGAAATGAGACTGCAGCAAGGCTCTGGGGATTCAGGCGGACCGAGCAGGTTAAATGTGAACTCATCTTCCCAGTTCCCATCTGGACCCACCAGTTTTCTTGACAGCGTTCAGAGGCTGCCTTCCCACCCTCCCCCATTCCACATTCCAAAGTTATCTTTCAGGGAAGAAAAAAAAAAAAAAAAAAAAAAGCCCAACAGAGTTACAAGTATTTCAATAACGTGCTTAGAGACCAGCTCTTTTCTGTAAACAAGCCTAATGAAGTGTGACTAATAGTGCTCTCCTCCAGCACATGGAAGGTAAAAGGGCCTTTGTTAGCACTTACTGGGGCAAAGTCGTCATTTTGCTGGAGCAGAACAAAACTTAGCTGGTTATTGATTGACCAGCCGGCCCGGTGTCACTGCTTTACTGTCTATTTCTATATACTCTGTGTGTAAATATGTGTGTTTACACAGACAGGGAGACGGTCTATACACACACAGTCACACACAGCCAGCTAACCTTTCTCTGCAAACAGGATGAAGCGTTCCAGGCATTGAACTGAAATCTAATTCCTCTCCAATATTTGTATCTCTTCTAGTCCTTGATATCACCTAACATTTCTCTCCATGTTGTCAGTACCATGAACCTCAATTTCAGGGTCTGTAAACCGACGCCCCCCCAGGGACACTTAATAGTTTCCGAAGTCACTCCGATTTAACCTGACCTGGTTGTTGCATGCTAGAGGTGATTTTGTTTTTTCATAAATTCAGAATTGCTGCTGTTTCCTTTCCCCATTTTACCTGAAATTTGGCTCCAAATGTTAACTGCTAAATAAATATTTCATGATGACTACAATTATCTTCTTCAATTAACGTCTGTCTTAAGTGTTATTAATATACGCAGCAGAGATGTTAGCAGGAAGATCTGAAGTTGGCTCTGACTTCTTTCTTGGACCACTGAGGAATTCAAGTCAAAACCTGCTTTCCTTGCGAATCTGAGCACAAATTTCCGTATAAAAATTATTGACTGCACTTTGGCCTTGTCTGATACATTAGCCCCACAGGCTGATAAGTTCTGACCCCAGGTAGCACATCAGCCCTCTCAGAAGAGGCAGGAACATTAGTGCTTCGCACTGGGGACTAAGGCGTGTGAGCCAATCAATCATGCTCTCTGACAGCTTTTACTGCCTCTGTGCATTAGGCCCAAGTCAACCTCCAAGACTCCTATTGTTCGCATTATTCTCTTATTCTCTGGTCTGATGAAGTTAGGGTTAAGTCCAAGGCTTTAGCAAGAGAAAGGCTATTGTTAGTAACTCAGTCTTTATTGACTCTGACCTGCAGGGCAGCCGACTTCAAGTCTTTTCCAGAAAGTAATGCACTGTTAATTGCTGCTCATCATCAGGGTGTGTTTTATATAGCTCTTCACTGAAAGAAAACTTGACCAAATATTTCAGCATCCTCCCAGGTTGCCTTGTAATTCTCTCAAGAGTTACAGACACACACACACACACACACACACACACACACACACACATACACACTCTCTCTCTCTTTCTCTCTCTCTTATGGACAAAAATCTGGTTTGTACTCGCCACAGTCCCTGAACTGGTAAATCTAGTATCAACGCCAACAGAATGTCTGGCTGGACGATGCTAACATTTGAGGGCTGGCATCTGGAACAATAAATAAATTTTTTCATGACAGATAGAAGCGGGGATTAGTATATTAGGGCAGGAAAATGCCTGATGGAAGAATGAGGTAGAAACCTATTATTTCCTTCTGATGTCCTTTGCTTAAAATAACTAAAGATCTTTTTCAGTGGAAACTGGTAGCTCTATTTGTGAGCAGCCAGCAACAGACTGGATAGCCTCAGGGTGAAGAGTACAACATTCCACTCAGGCTTCCTTTGAAGAATTCAGCACTCTAAAGGGGTGGCAGAATTATTGGTCCAAAGGCTTTCCGGTTTTCTTTGAAAGAGAAAACAGGCAGCCCATTATCTCTTCTTACCCAAACAGGCCTCTCAGGGGAGACAGGAGGGAAAGGCGAGTGGTGTGGCTGAGTGGGGTGGCTGTAGAAGGTACACACCAGAGCATCCAGGTCTGTCGCTCACTGCACCAGGGACACAGGCCCGACCAACCACACAGCATGCACCAAGCCCACCCCACCCCCCAAACCTTGCTGTTCAGAGTGGCAAACAACAGGCTAGAATGTGAATGCTGCAAGGAGAAAAACATGTTGACATTTTGGAAATCAAATTTCTTGGGCTCAGGGAAAAAGCACAAAAACCAGATGGCGTGGTTTTGTACACAGCTTTTGATCGAGAAATTTTCAGCCACAAAAGACTTTGCCATTTAGCCAAAGTATTATGCTATTAACACTTTTTTAAGTACATCTCAGCATATGAGTATATGTGAATCAGTGCACATTTTCCCAAACCAGTGAGCAGAAAACCATTTTAAGTTCTGCTCCACTTGTGTGCTGGATAATATATTGACTCCAAGATATGTGAAAGTAATACTAAATTTGATAAGCTTTCCAAAGAGGTGCTGGTTAGGACAACAATGCTTTCTGTCTTGAAAAAGTCTCCTGGTGTGGCTGATCACATTTTCTGGTGCCATTCGGTCCAATTTAATTTTAATATTAGAGAGAATTAGATCAAGAAAAACTAAAATTTGCAATTAACCTTTTCTGTTGAAATTGTAGTCCTATATCTGTAGCTTAAATTTTTAACAAATTCTTAATGTTTAACCACCAAGAATGCAATATCATAGCACATTAAGCTCATAAATACAATGGGCTACCGGGGCCAAAAAATATTTTGTAAAGTATTCAAAACAAAATGGAGTAATAGCTTGTTCTTAAATAAATAATCTTTCTTGAGTAGACCTATTTTTTATAGCCTAGAAATAAGTTAGGGAACAGTTCTGAGATAAACAACTAAAATATTCAAGTAGCTGCTGTATAAAGACAGATTACAAATTTTAAGTCTTGAGTTAATAAAGATGGAAACTGCAGGGGGTCAGAACTGAAATCACTAAAAATTGTAAGCCTATGGACAAACTGAACTCAAGATTTGCTCACTGAATGTTGGTAGAGTTGAATCCGGGGCTTCCTCTGACGCTTCAAAGAAGGCAATTCAAAACTAATAAAGTAAGCATTATTTTACACACTAGGCAGTTAACATTTCTGTTACTGTCCGCAGGGGATAAAGACAGAAAATAAATATTAGGAACATTGATTGAGTGCTTTGCTATGTGTAGGTCACAAGAATAGGTGTTTTTATAACAGCTTATCTCATTCATTCCTCAGAGCCTGTGTGTCTGGTCCGTTTATTATACTATTTTACTGATGAGCAAATTAACTCTTGGAAAGCTTAACTGGCTGATTTGCCCCGGGTCAGAAAGTCGGAGATTTGGAGCACAGGCAGTCTGACTTCTGATACCATACTCCTAAATGCACTGTATACATTTACATAAACTTATTTATAAATAACACAGTTTCATGAAGGAACTGTGCATGGTGGATGGGGACCCACAAGGCTAAGGTCATCTCAATGATGATGACAGCGGTATGCTGCAGACATGTACTGCAGGTGGTAAGCATCTCTTCTCAATACCATGTTCAGTGACATCACACTGAAAACTTGAAACTGACCACGGTGGTGATATAATCACCACAGAAAACAGCAAATGTTACAAATCAGGGCTCTCCCCCTGCAACTCCCACCCCAGAGCCAGTTGTTAAATACTTACTGAGGCACACCAATGGTTATAAATTTAATTTGCTGAACTGCCATTCTTCAATCACATGAAATATCAAAATGAATAAGTACAACAGAGCCAAAAGAGCTCCTGTATTATAATTATGTTCCCCAGTCAAATATAAAAGTAAAAACTGGAAAGCTGAAAATTGTTCATCAGCAGATTCTGATCTCTCCTCGGTGAAGGAACCCATCTCAGTTGTTTCTTTCCATTTTTAAAATAATCTGATAATGGTATAGCTGTAAAGAATTTGGTTGGTTTTATGCACCTTCTTTCTTTTTCTTTGAGACAGAGTCTCAATCTTGTTGCCCAGGCTGGAGTGCAACAGCGCAATCCCGGCTCACCGCACGCAACTTCCGCCTCCCGAGTTCAAATGATTCTCCTGCCTCAGCCTCCTGAGTAGCTGGGATTATAGGTGCCCGCCACCACACCCGGCTAATTTTTTGTATTTTTAGTAGAGACAGGGTTTCACTGTGTTGTCGGGCTAGTCTCAAACTCCTGACCTTAGGCGATCCACCCGCCTCGGCCTCCCAAAGTGCTGGGATTACAGGCATGAGCCACCGTGCATGTCCTTTTTTCATTAGAAACTTTTGTGGAATAAGTAATCTCACAAGTTAAAGGAATCAGGAACCTTCCTCGAGATTTCAGCAGCCATCTTCTTTGTTGAAATATTACAAAAGCAATTGATGAGGTACATTTGTTGCTCACCTGATGTAGAAGCTCTAAACACAGCCCATAACTCGCCCAGCCACGGCAGATCCAGACTGTTGGCCTCTCCCACCACTCTTTGCAGTTTAATGAACAGTCATATCCATCCAATCTCCTCCCAATAGCCTGCCAGTGGTTATTCTCCCAGACTCTGGGCCCCAAAGAGAGATTTGTCATTGCTTAAATAAATTTTACAGATGTAATAGATAGAGGCAATAAAGAAAACAGAGCTTTTATAAAACAAAGTTGACAGAGCAGAAAGCTCTCTCTCCATAATGGGCACCCACGTTTGTGCGTACTAGGTTGCTTGCGTGTACCAAAGGGAAATAGACAATGAAGGTTAGGAGGCATGAAATGACAGCCTTCTTTGCCTTTCAGGGAATGTAAATTTTATTCACTGAACGTCATCTTAAAGCCATAGTTTTCAATCTGCATGTGTGATCACCAGAAATTGATTTCAAAGAGATATCAAATTATTTAATGTGTTGCTTGGCAATGCAAATCCCAGGCTACATATTCAAGATTGTCAACAGTGGAAAATTCAGATGATGCTTCCTGCTGTGGTCCTCGTTGGTACAGATTATTTTCATCTGCCTTTTGGTGAGAGCACCACTACTGGAAGTGGACGCACGCCATCTGTGTCCTCAAGTGGCCAATAGGCACTTCCCTTGTCCCAGCTGACATACAAAAGATAATTTTCTTTCCCATTGTGCTTCTGAGTACCTCATGCTCTCCAAATAATACAAATAGAATAGTTTCTTTACAAATGTCAGTTATTTAGGCTACTGGAGATCATGTACCTGGCTCCTAATACAAGGCAAAGAAACGGAAAGAAAAAAACTTCAATTTTCTTGCCTTCATAATACAGCAAAGGCACATTGCCCTGCAGCCCCAGAAGATTGGTAACTCAATTTAACTAGTTTTATCACAACTCAAATGACCAAAATACAAACTGTGTGTGTGTGTGTGTGTGTGTGTGTGTGTGTGTGTGTGTGTTTAATGTGTTTGACAATTTGTGGCCTTTAATGCTTAATCCTAGTTAATTAAATTAGCCTAATTTTATGTAGAGACATATTTTAAAATAGAAACTCAGTAAATATGTAAAAATCCCAGTATCCAAGCATATATTCTATAAAATAGAACACAAAATAATAAAAAAAAAAATTTTTTATTGTCATTCTAAACACACATGGCCACAATACCAACAGTGTAGGTAACTGGAAATCAGTATATGAGTAAATATGGTCAGTACAGATGCAGAAGGTATCCTCTAGAGCAGCCGATTACAGAGATGTAAATTTTCATCTATTTAATATAAATTAGCAATTCAATTCAAAGCAAAAATGAACTGCCTGATCCCTGAGTACATGAAGTATTTAAGATCAACTCTTTTTTTTTTTTAATATATATTTTTTATTGCATTTTAGGTTTGGCGGTACATGTGAAGAACATGCAAGATTGTTGCATAGGTACACACATGGCAGTGTGATTTGCTGCCTTCCTCCCCGTCACCTATATCTGGCATTTCTCCCCATGCTATCCCTCCCCAACTCCCCACCCCCTGCTGTCCCTTTAAGATCAACTCTTCAAGATAACACCCACATAGATTATATTCACAATGCCAGTCATTACATTAAAGAAATGAAAGAAACTTATTGGTTGGATTTAGAAGTTAGAATGGCAGGAGGAATGAAGGCGGGCAATAAATATCTTTTACAAAGCATATATCCATAAAGCACTGATCCCAACTACATGTGTTCCTATAGTTTAATTCCATCTGACCCCAGAGGAAAGCAGCTTCTGACAATCAGTGAGACTGGGCTCCCGCGGACAGAGAGTTCATTCTGTACAGATCCTGCACTGCCTTCATCCCTCAACACAGCTTCCTCCCACCCCATCGTCACTGCTGGAAAAAAACAAGTGGCAACACCAACACCATTGCTGAGAAACTGTAAGAAGATCTACAAGTAGCAGGGTCTTCTATGTTGAAATTCCAAATTACAGACAGCATGCTGGCATGCTAATGACAGACACCCCTGTCTCTGCCTAGAACAAATATTACAACACTGGGAATTTGTTTGTTTAAGTTAACAAGTGCATATAGTGCTGACTATGTTAGGCACTATTCAAAATGTCTCACAAATACTAACTCTTTTAATCCTCTTAACCACCCAAGAGGAGGTGCTGTATTACAATATCTCCGTTGTACAACCGAAGTACAAAGAAGGCAATAAGTCACTGCCCAACATCACTTAGGCAGTGATCTGTGGAACCGGGAAATGGAACCCAGGGCGTACGGGTCCAGATTGTGACAATTACCCAGTATTCCCGTGAAGAAGACACTGGTGCAAAGAGAGTGAACAGAAGACTCCTGGCCCTCAACTCAAGGGATTTGCCCCTTGCTCTAGTTGGTCAGGGTGCTAAATATACATGACAAGGTACTTGAATCACACAATAAGCTTCACCATATCACATCTGGAACTCATAAAATAAACACCAACAAACAAGCAACAGAGCCTAGGCATGGTGGCTCATGCCTGTAATACCAGCACTTTGGGAGACTGAGGCAGGAGGATTCACTTGAGCTCAGGGGTTTGAGACCAGCCTGAGCAACCTACGAAGACCCATAGCCAGATATAGTGGCAAGCACCTGTAGTCCCAGCCACTTATAAGGCTGAGACCAGAGGATTGCTTGAGCCCGGAAGATTGATAATGAGATCCTGTCTCAAAAAAACCAGAACACCATAAAAAAAAAAATCGCATAATTTTCAAGCACAAAAGAATCTTGGAGATCACTTATTCCATACTTGTTCTCCTTATTGAGAAGAAAACTGGAGCCCAGAGATGTTAAATGGTTAGTACCAGGCCCTAAAACTGATTGGAACAGAGCCACAACCAGAGCCCAGACCACGCTTGGATCTCGAACTTTCTTCTCTTCCAGTGATCCTTTGCCTCCACACAGCAGCTTCTGGGGTAGGTGGCCATCAGGACATCAGTTGCCTGGCTCTTAGCACTGCTCCAATGAGCATGATGCTCCTTTAATGCCCATCATACAGCTAGGAGGCCTGACCCACAACCAGGAGCCTTTCGGGAATTTTGCCCCAGTGAGACTAACACAAATCTAAGTGGTTAGAAATTGCTTTGGAGCATAGGGGGTTCAAGACAAGACTTCCTTGAGATCTGGGTAAAGAAGCGGCCAATACACTGAGTAGTAACCAAAGTCCTGCAGTCGGTGACACAGGAAGCAATTCATTCAGTCATTCAACCAATTCATTTAATCCTAAACTTCTTGGCCTAATTAGCAAGAGAGCCAAACCCAAGCATCTCAAACTTATGGCATACAAAGTAATTGAAGAGAATGAACCAGAAGACTACCTATTGCAAAGGGCATACACTAAAATATAACCATTTAGCATCATATTCAGTGCACTGAGAAGAAGAAAAAAAATTAGACGAAGCAGTACTGACTTTACTGCCTCTGGCAAACATGACAACAGGCTTCCTGGGATAGCACTTTGATAAGACAGGGGCAAGTGGTAGACAAGAAGGAGCCTGGTGACTCAGCACCCCCGCCAAAATCACATTACAAAATAGAGTTCATCTAAACTTACATTGCAAGCCTCTTGCTCTACCTGCTTCATTGTATCACAAGGCTTAAGCAGCCACTCTGGCTGAAAGGTGGGGGCTGCATCCTCAGGCGCACACTGTCTGTGCTTTCCACAATGGAAGAAGAGGTGTCCTCGGGATGGCATCAGCCGCCATCCTGCTCTCCTGGAGATGGTACAGTACCCAGGGACCTGACGGGAACGGTAAGCAGCACCCAATACCCAAACCAAATGGGCTGTCCCTGCAAGTGAATGCTATAGGCTGCAAGGCACTATGTTAAGAATCAGGGTTTCATTTCTGAAGGAACTATAGCATAGATTTCAGAACCTGGGTCCCTGGTTCACACAAACACTCCTGGAGGATGGCACAGATGAGTTTCATACCCAGGCTTATCAGACTCCTGTGTTTTCCCAAACTCACAGATGATAAAAATCACCCTGAGTGCTTATTATAGATACTAATCCCTAGCTCTACCCTAAGGATCCAAAGTGATTCTTACCAGAGCTACCAAGCTAACAGACTTTAAAGAAAAATGTACATCATACAAACTAAGATATACACAAACTGTGTTGAGTTTTTCCAGGAAAGAAATGGGGAATGATGATTTTGATTAATTACTTTCCAGTATTTTGGGCACTGGGTTGCAGGTGGGAGTAGGATGTATTTGACTATTCCTTTGGAAGTCACTAAGGAGCCTGGAACAAGGCTGAAAGCTTTCTATCTGCCTGAGCCCTATGACAGGAGTATTAATACAACAGCTTTACTTGGTTTAAAGAAAGAATTATTTCACCACCCACACTAATCTCCTCTGGCAAGAGGCAGAATTCTGCTGTGGCTACTCACAAAAGATGATGGAGCCCAGCAATCCTTTCTTTGTAGAGATACAGGGGAATTTGAGACTTTTCAAAATATTAATACAGTCTCACTTATTAAGATAAAACGATGTGCTGAATAAAGCACTGGAAATGTTCCCAAGTGCAGCTATCTGTTCTTTTCCTTTTTTTTTTTAATGGAAAGGCTCTATAAATAAGAGTGCCCATTTTCACAGCCTAGCCTAAAATATGAACATCTTGCTATGCTATGTAATTTTGTGCTATTTTACCAGAAGTCAAATAACCGGACTGGCCACCATGCAAGATAAAATAAATGGTAGCTTAGAGAAAAACCGAATAGCAAGGCCAGCTTCCTCACTGTCGTAGGCATGGATCGTCTGCCCAGGATGCCTGTGTATGAAGGTGAGTGTGCCTGACGGTGACTCCTAACTCCACCTAATCACCCTATGGTAGAATGAGTTAACGAGTACACTTTTTATTACGTTTATCAAAGGCCTTTTCTTTTCTTTTAAAACTGGAAGAGACAGAGACAGAGAGAGAGAATGAAAGGAAGAGAAGCAAACAAGCTTGCCTTTTCTATACCGTTCCCTCACACAAAACCCTTCTTGTGAGGTCTTCAAAAATAACAATTCAGCAAAAAGTGACAGCAGAGCAACCACTGGGTCAGCCCTTATAAGTCCTTTTCAAAAAGCTGCTTTCAGTGAATCAATTTTCAATGTTGCTTCAGTTATTCTTAGACAGAAAACTTTCTACCCCCTCCCCTTCTCCTTTGGAAATTTGGTAACCATAGTTTCTGTATCCTGCTGAGACTTGATATGTAGAGCTGCATTCTACCTGCTATTAAGCTGCTGATAGCAGTGTTTCTGTTGCAATTTATGAGCAATGTCAGCTGAAGGCAGAGAGTATTGTACACACTATATTTTCCCAGCTGGAGATCTCCGTGAATGGAAAGCAAAAACATGAATACACATGCACTGTGGGCTTGAGGGAATAAAAAGGCAGAAAAGAGTCAGCAGGCTAAAATCAGGTGGGTGGTCCTGATTATAAACCAAGTAGATAATAAAATATTCAAAGGAAGCTCTAACTAAATGGTCAGAAATAGAGACACACAATATAAAGAGAAGCCCAGAAAGGTCTTTTTCTGCCTATGTATCTCCTGCCCAATTCCTAGATCAGTAATGCGCCAAGACTCACCTTGCCACCTGGGGTTTTAAATAACTCACCATATCCAAAAGGTCATTTGAAACCACAAAACCAAATCCCATTCCACATTCAGTTTCTAATAACTACTACATACAGCACATGGTGAGAACACCAGATTTAATTTCTCAACCTTCTCTTCTAAATGTGTCTACCCACACGATACCTCAAGAGTCAAATTTATTTCTTTTCCCTTAAACAAAAAATACTTTATATGAAGCAACTGAGCTTATATTTGGGGCTAAGAAACAGGCACATCATACGGTTCTGGGGCTTCTCTATTTTTTTTTTTTGAGACCAGGTCTCGCCCCAGAGTGCAGTGGCAGGATCATATCACATCTCACTGCAGCCTCAACCTCCTGGGCTCAAGCCATCTTTCCAGCTCAGCCTCCTGAGTAGCTGGGACTATAGGCACAAGCCACCATGCCTGGTTAATTTTTAAAATTTTTTGTAGAGATGGGGGTCTCCCCATGTTGCCCAGGCTGGTCTCGAACTCCTGGGCTCAAGTGATCCGCCTGCCTCAGCCTCCCAAAGTGCTGAGATTACAGGCAGGAGCCACTGTGCCCAGTCCCCTTGGGCTTCTTTATCATGAAATACCCAGAAAAAGTTAAGAGGCTTCAGAGAAGCCCAATACTACAGAGAAAAAAAGAATCAAATAATGAAGGTATCCAGCAAAAGCATTTTTAAAAAGTCATTCTTTCCCTAAGAATTCTACTGAGAAATACAACATAAAATATTAATAGGTACCAGTTAAATAAACTTGATTTAACTCTTTCTCAGCCAAATACAATATAAAACTGGTTTGTCTATGTCAGTCATTTCCAATCCTAGCGCTCATTAATTATAAGGAAGGTTTTGTTCTGTTTTTAAATAACCACAGCAGGTCAGGCACAGTGGCTCATGCCTGTAATTTCAGCAGTTTGGGAGGCTGAGGTGGGCGGATCACCTGAGGTCAGGAGTTTGAGACCAGCCTGGACAACATGGTGAAACTCTGTCTCTACTAAAAATACAATAAATTAGCCGGGTGTGGTGGTGGGCGCCTGTAATCCCGCTACTCAGGAGCCTGAGGCAGGAGAATCGCTTGAATTCAGAAGGCAAAGGTTGCAGTGAACCGAGATGACACCACTGTATTCCAGCCTGGGTGACATTGTGAGACTCTGGCTCAAAAAAAAAAAAAAAAAAAAAAACAGCATGGTTGACTCCTAACTCGTAAGTATTGTGATTCAGTTGATCTGGATCCCAAAGGCCACTTATTAAAAAAATGAATTTTTTTTTTTTTTTTTTTTTGCGGCTAAACATTCCATAATGCATGGGACAAGCCTCTGCAAAAAAAGGAGTTCGTATGTTTAACAAGAGTTGGAAACCACTGGCCTACACTCTTCCACCATGGAAATAATGAATTTCTAAAGAACTAACAAACTATGCCCTCGATTACCTCGGTAAGGCTAAGTTGACTGGGAAACAGGAAAGCTGTCATGCAAGCAAAATGAATAATTACGAAAAGCAAAAGGACCTTCACTGATTTTCACTGAAACATAGTTTTAGATATTTCTCAAGTACCACTGGAACAGATCTTCAATCTAGGTGTTCAACTATCTTCCTAATCAGAATTTAGTGTTTTTGATTCAGACACTCATCTCATAGTACCAGTATAAAATAAAAATACTGAGCCTATTAAATTCACCAAGCCCAGAGCTAAAACAGGGGAAAAGTCATTACCAATTAAATAGCAACATGAAGCTCTTTGAAGGAACAGCCTTTTGATGTTAGCGTCTCAAATGTTAAAAGGCAAAAATCTCAGATTTTGACATCGTTCAAAGTCCAGAGAAGACAAATATGTCTCCTAAAAATTCTTTCATCGAAAAAGAGTATGAGCCCAAGTCATGTATCACAGGCTTGTAGTGAGTATGTGGTGACAACAGTAAGGTCCTACTAAATTAAGGTGACTCTCAAAGGAAAAATGGGAACTGCAGTGGACTGGCTAGTCTCAAACTGCAGAAAAAACATAACCCAAAAGACTGGCCACATGCAGTCAGTACATTTCTGGAGCCTCCAACGGCCAATGAAGGGGACCTGACTTAACTATCAGGTCCCAATACCCACCCCGTATCCTCACCATCAATATGAGCATGGTTTGTGCATCCTTTCAAATGGATTCAGCACAAAGCTGCAAATGCTTGTTATTATTCAACTCACTGTACTTAACTCACACCAGGAGACCTTTCTCCTACAAAAGACTGGAAATCTCTCACAAGTGACTAGAAATACCAGACAATATGATGTTTATAGGTAGAAACACAGATACATAGATATATCTCCCACTGTCAATTATGCGATTAATTAACCAGTTGGCAGATTAAGCAGTTTGTACATTATTTTGGATACTGTAAAACAGTTATATTTATCTTCCAACCACAAGAAATGGTCTTAAACCTTTAATTTCTTTCCTAGTAAAAAGAATGTATGAACATTCTTACACAATGCTAGGCACGTAATAGAATTCGATAGATTCTATTGAATGATCTCAGCTTTTCATCTTCGGTTTTCTGTTCATTTCTCTTTTTTAATATAATACTACATCTGAATATGTCCTTAAAACAAAAATCATGAAAACAAAATAGAGCTAAACACAAATCAGACAACAGCTCAAAATTCAAAAAAGCCTAAATAGAAAATGGAGTAGGGGAGAAGAAACCTCAGGTAAAATAAGACTTCTTATCAGTTTTGATGCATATTCTTATTACCAAATGTTTATCTCTAAATGGGGAGTTTACTTCAAGGATATATACAGCATGTAGTTTATGATCATTTAACTACAGAAAGAAAGCAATTATAATTGTTTCCTGACATGGCATAATTGGATGCCTTTTGCTGCTTATATACATTTTCCCTAAATATGAAAGTTTGTTTTTTCGTTATTCAAAAGATAGTATGTGCTTGCAAAGCAAGTTTCTCCGCTCAGAGGCAAACCAGGTAAATGATGAGAAAACTTACTCATAACCACAATAATTCTAGAAGTGGAAATATTTATTGGGCCATGTTCTCCAAAACTTGCATTATCATAAAAATCATCATGGAGCTTGGCATTCCCCTAACCATTCTTCTGTAGATTCTCATATGGTATCCAGGAATCTGCCTTTTGGCAAGCACTGCACATTACAAGAAAACTGAATAATCCAGGTAAAGTCAGACAAGGGCTAACCTTTCTATGTCTGGTACTATGTTCAAAGAGCCCACAATTGAGTCGAATGGTTCAAAAACTGCTGCACGTTAGAATCAACTGGGTAGTCTTTTAAGTCTTGATGCCTATCCCCACTTAAATCAAATCCTGTGGAAAAAAAATGCATTGACTCAGTCCTAATGGTCAAATATTCTGATTCAACTGGTTTAATATGCAGTCTATGTGTTGTTTTTTTTTTATTAGTTAGTTTGTAACTTAACTAACTAATAAAAAAAAACAACACATAGACTGCATATTAAACCAGTTGAATCAGAATATTTGACCATTAGGACTGAGTCAATGCATTTTTTTTCCACATTTCTAAAATGATTTTCTGTGTGTGTTTTGCTTTGAGACAGAGTCTCTCTCTATCACCCAGTGTGGAGTGCAAGGGTATAATCATAGCTCACGGCAGCCTCAAACTCCTGGGCTCAACCAATCCTCCAACCTCAGCTTCCTAAATAGCTGGGACTATATGTGTATGCCACCATGCCTGGCTAAATTTTTTACTCTATATATTGTAGAAACAGGATCTTACTTTGTTGCCCAGGTTGGTCTTGAACTCCTGGACTTAAATGATCATCTGCCTCATCCCAAAATGCATGGATTACAGGTGTGAGCCACTGCACCCAGCCCTAACATGACTTTAATATGCAGTCTAGATTGAGAAGAATGGGCCTAACTGATTCTAAGGCTAATCAAAAGTATTTAAACAACTTAATAAGCTTTTATACAAACACCCTTTCTCTGCAAAGCACATGACTATGTTTGCCAAATACAACAAATTAAAAACAAATAAATTAAAAACAAAACAGTCTCTCCTTTGAAGGAGACTGCAACTCAACTGGTCAGATAAATAATACACCCTGACAAAAAAATAAGAGGATATTAAAGAGTTATCAGCAAGGATGAAATTTACAGAAGGCTGAATACCTAAGTGCTGAGAAGAAAACTAAAAATGTTATTAATGGCCGAGCGCGGTGGCTCACGCCTGTAATCCCAGCACTTTGGGAGGCCGAGGCGGGTGGATCACGAGGTCAAGAGATCGAGACCATCCTGGTCAACATGGTGAAACCCCGTCTCTACTAAAAATACAAAAATTATCTGGGCATGGTGGCACGTGCCTGTAGTCCCAGCTACTCGGGAGGCTGAGGCAGGAGAATTGCTTGAACCC
>PVKV010019471.1:29850-42233 GCA_004027835.1 Alouatta palliata | reverse complement strand
TGTCCTTTGTAGGACATGGATGAACCTGGAAACCATCATTCTCAGCAAACTGACACAAGAACAGAAAATCAAACACCACATGTTCTCACTCAGAGGCGGGTGTTGAACAATGAGAACACATGGACACAGGGAGAGGAGTATCACACACTGGGGTCTGTCGGGGGGAACTAGGGGAGGGACAGCAGGGGGTGGGGAGTTGGGGAGGGATGACATGGGGAGAAATGCCAGATATAGGTAGGTGATGGGGAGGAAGGCAGCAAACCACACTGCCATGTGTGTACCTATGCAACAATCTTGCATGTTCTTCACATGTACCCCAAAACCTAAAATGCAATAAAATATATATTTAAAAAAAAAAAAGAAAAGATGAAGTTCAGAGAACAGGTCAGCACCCACAGATAATTGTTCTAGGTTTAGTAGGGGTCACACTTCATAGCTGTTGGAGTATTTCCTGACAGACTCTCTTCCAGGAGGAATTCTACACACAGTCAACAATTAGGAAACATTTCAATTTAACCACAAGAGATTTTGAGTTTCTATTACCTATGAGCCAGGCCCTAGGCAGGCCCAAGTGGGCGATCCCAGGCCAGGTTAAATGTTATAAAATGCTACAGGGCAGTGTATAAACAGCAAATACTGGGGAGGCCAGGGTGCTTCTGTGACAGAGGACAGGTTGGAGATGGGCTCTGAAGGTTGGGCAGAACTTGGGCAGGCAGAGAAGGTGGGGTGGCATCCTGTAAGACTTGAAGCCCCTTGCAGAAGCCAGAGGCCTGACGCTCGCTTTGCTTAACGAGTGAGTTCATGAGCACTGGGCCATGTAGCAGGACTTCCTGTAGCAGGACGGCTCTTCCTTCCAAATGCACACAGCCCGAGAGCAAGGCATTATTCAGCCATAAAGGAAGGAAGCACCCACACACGCTACAACACCGATGCACCTTAAAAATACAATGCGGAGTGAAAGAAACCAGTGACAGAAACCATGTGCCTCTGCAGATGTCAGTAAGTTAAGGACCTCAACATGAGAGCAGCCTGGATCACCTGGCTGGCCTGAAACCGAAAAACTGGTGTTTTTTTTTTTTTTTTTTTTGAGACAGAGTCTTACTGTAGCTGCCTGCTGGAATGCAGTGGTGTGATCTCAGCTCACTGCAACCTCCACCTCTCGGGTGTCCCCGCTGGAACTCGGGGGATGTCAGGACCGGCTTGTTGAGAATCTGCTCCTCTACTTTAGACCTGTTAGAGTCATTTTTCTCATCTGGAAAACAGAGCATCAGCACTCCCCTCACCTGGTGACTAAGTAGGGTGTTTGGGAAGCCAGTACCTGGCCAGTAACCCACACTTACTTGATCAATTTTCAAAATTCTCTCTCCATAGTGTGCATTTCCTCCACCTCAAAGGCACAGGTCATGTGCTTATTTTAGTACAGCACTTATGGGTAAGATAAATAACACGTAATACCCTTCTGCAGGGGGCCTCTTGTCATGGCCAAAACACCTTCAGCAAATGTGGAACGTGTGCCTTGAGGACAAAGAATATCTCTCATCCTTAAGAAAGGCTGCCAGTGAATGTCTGTGCCATGCAAAATATTTCCACAGTCGTGCTCTATTTTACTACAAATTATTGGAAGTATTGTGTTAGGATAATACATTCCTCAATCTAGTAAAGCAGACTTGCAACCTACACGTGTCTCGATGTGCAGCCTACACACGTCTCAACATGCAACCACAGCGGAGTTTGCCCTTTGCCCTCAGGGTCTTCTTTGTCCTGCACATGACACTTGACATCTGGCAACCTTGCAAGAACCAAGCGAGGGTGCTGGCGTCTCCCTGCTTCTAAACATCTTCAAACTTCATTTTCTTCTTAGACAAGCAGAAATACAAGTGGAAGTTCAAATGTTATTCTCTGACTCCAATGGGTCATCTGCCTGCTCTGGAGTGAGATAAATTGGAATCCTCCCATTCTGGGACACATTGGAGGAATGAGGTGGTTAGGGGGTGACAGGATGGTCACTTCAGTGTGAGATCATTGTCTCCTACAAATCAGGATACCAGGAAGGGACACCGGTTGGCAGAGTCACGAGCGTAGGGGGTCACACATGGTGTCTCCTTGGTGCTCCAGTAAGCCTGTCAGTGACTTAGGGATACTCCTGGAAAACTCAGGAGCTTTTAGGAAGTCCCGTGGGATGTTAGAGCAGTGTCCTGTCAGAGAAAGGAACGAAATCTGGAGTCCTGGGGTCAAGCCCTGACTCTGCTAGGAACTGGCCGTGTCATCAAGGTAGATTGCTGTAACAGTGACTCCCTCCCCCTGACATGATTCATGCTTCCCTGTATTCTCACCCCTGGGTCATGTGGCTTTGCTGCTCCTCCCATCAATAAATGAGGTCTTGGCCAGGCACGGCAGTTCGTGCCTGTAATCCCAGTATTTTGGGAGGCCGATGCGGGTGACTCACCTGAAGTCAAGGAGTTCAAGACCAGCCTGGCCAACATGGCAAAACCCTGTCTCTACAAAGCATAAAAAACTCAGCCAGGCATGGTGGTACACGTCTGTAATCCCAGCTACTCAGGAGGCTAAGGCAGGAGAACCACTTGAACACAGGAGGTTGTAGTGAGCCGAGATTGTGCCATTGCACTCCAGCCTGGGCAACAAGAGCAAAACTCTATCTCAAAAAAAAAAAAAAAAGAAAAGAAAAGAAATGAGATCTAGGCCAGATGTTGTGGCTCATGCCTGTAATCCCAGCACTTTGGGAGGCTGAGGTGGGCGGCTCACCTGAGCTCAGGAGTTCAAGACCAACCTGGCCAACATGGCAAAACCCTGTGTCTACAAAAAATACACAAATTGGCTAGGTGTAATAGCACACACCTATGGTCCCAGCTACCTGATATGCTGAGGCAAGAGAATAGCTTGAACCCGGGAGGCAGAGGCTTCAGTAAGCAGAGATAACATTGCTGCAGCAAGTGGAGATGACATTGCTGCACCCCAGCCTGGGCAACAGAGCAAGACTCTGTCTCAAAAAAAAAAAAAAGAAATGAGGTCTATTTCCCATTTCCCCCACTCCTTGCCCCTCCGGGGTAGACTGTGACATGCTTTGACCGATAGAATGGAGTGGAAATGACCTGCAACTTCCAAGGCTAGAGAGCTCCTGCTTTGGTCCCCTGGGAACATTCTCATCATCATTTGAAGATGCAGGGATGAAAGCTTCTCAGTGGCTCCTGCCACACAAGTGAGCCCAGGTAAGCCTGGGTAAGATCAGCTGAAGAATCATCCAGTCAACCCACAGAATCTTGAAAAATAATTCGTCATTGCTGTTTTAAGACATGAAGTTTGAGGCTCATTTGTTATGCAGCAATGCTGACTGATTTATCTTCCTAGTCTGTTTATTCCTCTTCTGTATGTTTCAGTTTCTTCATCTAAAACATGAGGTTGAATTAGGTGATCTCTAGGTTCCTAAAGCTCCGATGCTTAGTCATGAGGAAAAGAGATAAATGTTTGCCACAGCAGTAAATAAAAAGACGGAAAAGATGCCAAGTCAAAGAGAGCAGTTCCTGGGAATGAGCATTGTCTCCTCTTGGCTGAAACTGGTCCCATTCCATAGACACTGCCAAGGAGGGCATAAAGTTTACTCCAGCTGCACACATGGAAGCATCACACCTTCTAGGACGTGGTGCAAGACATAAGTGATCTCAGACATGGGCCACACGGTTCTCCAGGCCTGCACTCACACCTCGCCTCCACTGTGCCAGCCTTGTGACCTGACCCAAAAGTCCCTTTGATCCTGAGCCTGCAACCTCCTTTGCACACTGAAGACACAAGTGTCCACGTCAAAGAGCTGTCACAAGGATTAAATTGAATGTATGAAGTGGGTGCCTGGCAGGCATTGAAAGTGGCAGCTACAGTCTTCCCACTTCAACCCACAGGTGCATGGAGATGACTGCCTCCAAAAGGCAGGAGGGAGAACTACGATGGGACACGCAGACAAGGAGTCAAGGCGCTTTCTATCATGCCTGCAACTTCAGTGACTAGTACTGTCAAGTGCAGAAGGTCTCCATGCAAACTCTGCGTGCTTATGGAGGCAAGACTGTCAGAGGGTGGCACCCCTACCCCCGCACCTACACGAACTGGTACAAACATCTGCGTAAGTCACGATGCATGACTCCAGTGTTGGTTCTACATTCCTCAGGACCATAAGCCAGTGACCCTCGACCTCCCCATTTTAAGCAACAGGGCATTTCAAAGTAGCAGTCCTGGGTCACTGGTACTTCCCAGTGGTAGGGTCATTCTATTTTCTTCTAGCCCTTCTCTAAACTCTTAACTTCCCCATTAGATAATCTCATTGAGTTGAACTCTCATTTGAGCCTCATTTCCAGAAGGATTTAGACTCTCAGTCCTTCAAGTCTCTCTCATTAGAGTGAATATTGAATGACTTCCATGATGCTTACCGTGGCGCTCTGTGTGCAGGAATCATGCATCAACTCTAAGTGCTCCCTGCTGCATTTGACTTCCAAATTACAGCTGCATGAGGGCATGAAGTCCAGTCTCTCCACCTAAATGTCTGCATGTTGTGAAATCAAGAGTATAAAGGGATGTTCAGAAAATAGCTTCTCCAACAGGGCTTCCTTCCTGTGGCCAATTTCATGTAGACATGTCACAATTGCAGGGAGCAAAAAAAAAAAAAAAATGAGAGGTTAAAAAAATACACTGGATTTGCTGAAAAGTTATTTCTTGTAAAAGCTTCTCCCTTCCACTCAGGGAGAAAACAAACAAGCAGATTCCCCTTTAGTTTCCTAAACTTGTGAGGCTTAAGAAAACCCTCGCTTCAGCAAGAATCCTGTGACTAAGCCTGCAACCCCCTGACCAGCCCAGAGTCCATCAAACCAAGCCCCATGTTCTCACCCCTGGCTACGTTCAAGGCCTGTCCAGCCAGTTCTATTTGAACACTTTCCATTACCTCAAAAAAAAAATGCGGAGGAATGAGATCCTTGCTGAGCCTGAGTGAGATTTCGGCAGGTGTTCCGTTTGCACTGGGTTACCTTGTTCCTGAATATAGCCTTTGCAAAGTATTTTACGGCACGTCACTCGTGGCAACCCTCTGTTAGTTGCTGTCTGAAATGTCATTGTTTCATTATCACCCTTGAGTGACAGTTTAGCTGGGTTTGTTTTGTAGTTTTTTTATTTTGTTTTTTTGTTTTGTTTTGCTTTGTTTTGTTTTGTTTTGTTTTTTTGAGACAGGGTCTCAGTCTATTGCCCAGGCTGAAGTGCAGTGGCACAATCTCAGCTCGCTGTAACCTCTGCCTCCCAGGTTCAGCAATTCTCCTGCCTCAGCCTCCCAAATAGCTGGGATTACAGGTACTTGCTACCACGCCCAGCTGATTTTTGTATTTTTGGAAGAGATGAGGTTTCACCACGTTGGTCAGGCTGGTCTCAAACTCCTAACCTTGTGATCTGCCCTCCTCGGCCTCCCAAAGTGCTGGGATTACAGGTGTGAACCACCATGCCTGGCTGGCTTTTTGTTTTGGGGGGGGTTTGTTTTTTGGGGGGGTTTTGGTTTTCTTTTGTTTTTGTTTTTGCTTTTGACTTTGTTTTGAGGTAGAGTTTTGCTTTTGTCACCCAGGCTGAAGTGCAGTGGCCCAATCTCGGCTCACTACAACCTCTGCCTCCCAGGTTCAAGCGATTCTCCTGCCTCAGCCTCCTGAGTGTCTGGAATTACAGGTACCTGCCACCACGCCTGGCTAATTTTTGTATTTTTAGTAGAGATAGGGTTTTCCCATGTTGGCCAGGTTGGTCTCGAACTCCTGACCTCAAGTGATCTACTGGCCTCAGCCTCCCAAAGTGCTGGGATTACAGGTGTGAGCCACTGCACCTGGCTTTAGCTGGGTTTAGATTCCAGCTTGCCTGTTATTTTTGTGACTCTCTTTGGAGACATTCTTCTATGTCTTTTGCATCTAGAGGTGCAGATAAGAATCCATGGGACGCTGATCTGTGTGACACTGGGGAGGCTTTTCTCTCTGGCTGCTTGCAGATATTTCATTGTGTTTGATGTTCTGCAGTTTTGCTGCAATGTGGCTAATTGTGGGTTTCTTTTTTTTTTTTTTTTTTTTTTTTTTTTTGATACGGAGTTTCGCTCTTGTTACCCAGGCTGGAGTGCAATGGCGCGATCTCGCCTCACCGCAACCTCCGCCTCCTGGGTTCAAGAAATCCTCCTGCCTCAGCCTCCCGAGTAGCTGGGACTACAGGCACGTGCCACCATGCCCAGCTAATTTTTGTATTTTTAGTAGAGACGGGGTTTCACCATGTTGACCAGGATGGTCTCGATCTCTTGACCTCGTGATCCACCCGCCTCGGCCTCCCAAAGTGCTGGGATTACAAGCGTGAGCCACCGCGCCCGGCTGGGTTTCTTTTTATTTATCCTGTTTTGTGCTTGCTGGATGGAAAAGTCATGTCGCTCATCAGATCTGAACCTTTACAGACGTTCTCTCTCTCGGCACTGTCCTCTCTCTCCCGGAACTCTGATGAACCCGACGCCAGACTCTAAGACTCTGAAAACTCTCTTTAATGATATTTCACACCAAGTTTCTCATTCAGCTACTATCTTATTCCGATAATTGTTTATTTTCTTATATTTTTAGTTTCTTTTATGTATTTAATCATTTAAACATACTTATCATCTGTCAGATTGCCTGATTGTGTAAAGTTATTAACGATCTAATCCTGTAGTATGTTGTCTGTAATCAACTGGCTTACGATTGCTGGAGACAGTAACTGCGCTAACATCTACCAAGAGAATTCGTGCAGTCCTTGCTTTATCTAAACGTTTTCACCATTCTCATGTTGTGAATGAAACAACTTACTGGTGGTTAATATTTTAAAATAATTATAAATTTGAGGGGAAAATAATCTCCTTCAGTTTATGGAGATAGTCATGCAGAGAAAGTAAAGGGAAATTATTAAACAACCAAATTCAAATGATGGAATAAATTTGAACAATCATCTAATCCTTTAGTTGTGTAAGGATCAGAGCGTGTGTTAGGCTCTGCAGGTCATACCGTCTCTATCACAGCTACTCGAGTCTTTGTGCCGGAGAAGCCACAATGACTGTCAACCAGTGAATGTGGCTGCATTCCACTTGACTTTCAAAAACAGGAGGTGGACGGAATTTAGCCCAGGAGCCATAGTTTGCCAAACCCTGATCTAGTCTTGTGTCTTATTCAAAGCAGGAATATTTTCCTCAAAAATTCCTGGAAGCCTATTTGAATACTTTAAGTGGTGGAGAGCTCACCCCTTTACAAACGACTTGGGTAAGTAGGAGTGTTAGTGAGAACAGAAACAATAGAAACCAATATCCATGTCCCTCAAATGATCCTTTTTGAAGGAATTAGATTTTTCAAGGATCATAATGCCTATGAAAGAATTAGATTGATCTCTTACAAGTCTCTAGTTTGTCTGTAGTTTACAAATGGGAAAACAGAGGTTTAATGAGGCTAAATGATGTACCCACAGTGGCACAGCCAGCTTGTGGCAGAACTGGTTTTTTGCCCCCAAGTCAATGTTTATTTCCCCACACCACCTTAACAGGACTTATTGGCCGAAGAGCAGGGATGGAGATTATGACAGTAATGATGGGGCGTGTGCAGGGCCTGGGAGAGGGTTGTAGTGGGAAAACGGGGAAGAAACCATGCTTCTGGCCACTAGTTTCTTATTTGATTACTCATCTGTAGAGAGATTTGAGACACATCACCTGACCCATCAGTCAATTTGCATCTGACATCAAAAAGCACCAGAGTCAGTGCCGGGGAAAACACTTTAAAAAATTCCCAGTTTCACCTCAGTCTCCCAAGCTTCATCTCTCAATGGGTACCCATGAGACTGTGTTGACACCTATGCCAAAAGGTTTCCAGCTCAACAGCCCGCAACCTGCTTATCTGCAGGACCCAGCTCTCCCTTCGAGGACACCTCTAGCATGCTTGGGGGCCCCAGCAGACACCTTACAGAGCGGCCCAGGCGTCCAACTCAGTTTGTGCAAAGTGGTGTCTCATCACGGTCCAGAGTTGCACTCCTCAGTCATCCTCCCATATACTCATTGGCGTAAGCGCTCTGTCTTACATGCGATGCCTGTTCCTGCCTTTTGCCCCTTTTTAATTCTGCTGCTTATGTTTTCTTACCACTTTGCAAGAGTTCTTTATATAGTCTTACTACCAAACCTTTATGTGTGTGAAGAATATCTTCTCCCAGTGGGTGACTTGTCTTTTCCCTTTCTTCAAGGTTCTTTTGAAGAGCAAAAATTCTTCATTTTAATTCAATCAAATGGCTCCATCTGTTCTGGTGAAATATATTCTATTAGGAACTCTTCTCTCGGTTTTGCTGAATCACACTGCATAACAAACAAGTGGCTTATAGTCACAGACATTTGTTATCCTAGCTCACGGCCTCTGGATTGGCAAGGGCATCCTGGGTAAGGCTGCAGGGTAGCTCCAGATCTGGTCTCCGGGCCTACCCTGGGGCTGGTATCTACCTGGAGCGCACTGTTCTCATGGCAAGAAGTGGCAACAGCACTGGAGATCAAGCCAGATCGTGCAGACGCACTTAGGGCCCCGACCTGTGTCACCTCTGCCAAACTTTTTTGGTCAAGCAAGTGTCACAGTGTGTCATAAACAATTTAACCTTTAGCCGGGTGTGTTGGCACGCACGTGTAGTCCCAGCTACTCCGGAGACTGAGGCAGAAAAATCACTTGAACTCAGGAGGCAGAGGTTGCAGTGAGCCGAGATCACGCCACTGCACTCCAGCCTGGGCAACAGAGCGAGATTCTGTCTCAAAAAAAAAAAAAAAGAATTTAACCTTGATGAAAGGGAGATCTGGCCTTTGCCCTCAACTTCTGGAGAGTCACTGCTAAGCCCTTGGGATGCCATGCCTGATAAGAGTACCTGTTGGCATGAGGGCCCTGGAACAGCCAGAAAGGAACAATGTGATTAAGGATAGGGGCTTTGGGTCATGCAGTACCAGTCAGTCTCTAGAGGGGCTGGAAACCGAGGTCAGCCATGCAGGCTGTCATCCAGGTTTGTGCAGTGGAGCCCCAGTATAGACTCTGGACACCAAGTCTTGGGTGAGCTGCCCTAGTTGGCAGTACTCTATCTGTGCTGTCACCCATCAATACCAGGAAAGTAACGCTGTCCCACACTACGTTTGGAACTTCCCCGGACTCTGCCCATGTATCTCTTCCCTTGGCTGATTTTCATCTGTAACCTCTCTCTGTAATAAACCGTAACCATGAGTATAACAGCTTTCAGTGAGTCCTGCGAGTCCTTCTAGCAAGTTAGCAAACCTGATGGTGGTTCTGGAAACCTCGGCACCTGCAATTGGTGTCAGAAGTGTGGACTCTGTTTTCTCTAAACACATGCACATGGCCCAGTTCAAAGCCAATGAGGTGGGTACTCAGCTTGCTCTGTCGGGAGGTGCTGCAAAGGAATCTGGAAAATACAGAAGCATCATTCCACAACAGGGAAGAGAAAAAATTGGAGCTATGATCCAATGGACCTACATTTTCTTTTCTCTTTTTTTTTTTTAATTATTGTATCTTAGGTTTGGGGGTACATGAGAACATGTAAGATTGTTGCATAGGTACACACATGACTGTAGGGTTTGCTGCCTTCCTCCCCATCACCTATATCTGGCATTTCTCCCCATGTTATCCCTCCCCACCCCTGCTGTCCCTCCCCTAGTTCCCCCCCACAGACCCCAGTGTGTGATGCTCCCCTCCCTGTGTCCATGTGTTCTCATTATTCAACACCCACCTATGAGTGAGAACATGTGGTGTTTGATTTTCTGTTCTTGTGTCAGTTTGCTGAGAATGATCGTTTCCAGGTTCATCCATGTCCCTACAAAGGACATGAACTCATTGTTTTTTATGGCCGCATAGTATTCCATGATGTATATGTGCCACATTTTCCCTGTCCAGTCTATCATCAATGGGTATTTGGGTTGGTTCCAGGTCTTTGCTATTGTAAACAGTGCTGCAATGAACATTCGTGTGCATGTGTCCTTATAATAGAATGATTTATAATTCTTTGGATATATACCCAGTAATGGGATTGCTGGGTCAAATGGAATTTCTATTTCTAGGTCCTTGAGGAATCGCCACACTGTCTTCCACAATGGTTGAACTAATTTACACTCCCACCAACAGTGTAAAAGTGTTCCTATTTCTCCACATCCTCTCCAGCATCTGCTGTCTCCAGATTTTTTAATGATCACCTTTCTAACTGGCGTGAGATAGTATCTCAGTGTAGTTTTGATTTGCTTTTCTCTGATGACCAGTGATGATGAGCATTTTTTCATATGTTTGTTGGCCTCATATATGTCTTCTTTTGTAAAGTGTCTGTTCATATCCTTCACCTACTTTTGAATGGGCTTGTTTTTTTTTTTTTTTTTTTTTTTTTTTTTTTTTTTTTTTTTTTTTTTTTTTTTTTTTTTTTTTTTTTTTTTTTTTTTTTTTTTTTTTTTTTTTTTTCTTGTAAATCTGTTTTAGTTCTTTGTATATTCTGGATATTAGCCCTTTGTCAGATGGATAGATTGCAAAAAATTTTTCCCATTCTGTTGGTTGCTGATACACTCTAATGACTGTTTCTTTTGCTGTACAGAAGCTCTGGCATTGGATTAGGTCCCATTTGTCTATTTTGGCTTTTTTTGCCAATGTTTTTGGTGTTTTAGTCATGAAGTCCTTGCCTATGCCTATGTCTTGAATGTTTTTGCCTAGATTTTCTTCTAGGTTTTTATGTTGTTAAGGTCTTATGTTTAAGTCTTTAATCCATCTGGAGTTAATTTTAGTGTAAGGTGTCAGGAAGGGGTCCAGTTTCTGCTTTCTGCACATGGCTAGCCAGTTTTCCCAATACCATTTATTAAACAGGGAATCCTTTCCCCATTGCTTGTTTTTGTAAGGTTTGTCAAAGATCAGATGGTTGTAGATGTGTGGCATTGCCTCCGAGGCCTCTGTTCTGTTCCATTGGTCTGTATCTCTGTTTTGGTACCAGTACCATGCTGTTTTGATTACTGCAGCCTTGTAGTATAGTTTGAAGTCAGGTAGTATGATGCCTCCAGCTTTGTTCTTTTTGCTTAGCATTGACTTGGCTATGTGGGCTCTCTTTTGGTTCCATATGAAGTTTAAGGTGGTTTTTTCCAGTTCTGTGAAGAAAGTCATTGGTAGCTTGATGGGGATAGCATTGAATCTGTAAATTACTTTGGACACTATGGTCATTTTCACGATATTGATTCTTCCTAACCATGAGCATGGAATATTTTTCCATCTGTTTGTGTCCTCTCTTATTTCGTTGAGCAGTGGTTTGTAGTTCTCCTTGAAGCTGTCCTTTACATTCTTTGTCAGTTGTATTCCTAGGTATTTTATTCTCTTTGTAACAATTGTCAATGGCAGTTCATTCTTGATTTGGCTCTCTTTAAGTCTGTTATTGGTGTGTAAGAATGCTTGTGATTTTTGCACATTGATTTTGTATCCTGAGACTTTGCTGAAGTTGCTTATCAGTTTCAGGAGATTTTGGGCTGAGACAATGGGGTCTTCTAAATATACAATCATGTCATCTGCAAATAGAGACAATTTGACTTCCTTCTTTTCTAACTGAACACCCTTTATTTCTTTTTCTTGCCTGATTGCTCTGTCTAGAACTTCCAATACTATGTTGAATAGGAGTGGTGAGAGAGGGCATCCTTGTCTAGTGCCAGATATCAAAGGGAGTGCTTCCAGTTTTTGCCAATTCAGTATGATATTGGCTGTGGGTTTGTCATAAATAGCTTTTATTATTTTGAGATATGTTCCATTGATACCTAGTTTATTGAGGGTTTTTAGCATAAAAGGCTGTTTAATTTTGTCAAAGGTCTTCTCTGCATCAATTGAGATAATCATGTGGTTTTTGTATTTGGTTCTGTTTATGTGGTGAATTACGTTTATAGACTTGCATATGTTGAACCAGCCTTGCATCCCCGAGATGAAGCCTACTTGATTATGGTGGATAAGCTTTTTGATGTGCTGTTGCAATCAGTTTGCCAGTATTTTATTGAAGATTTTTGCATCTATGTTCATCATGGATGTTGGCCTGAATTTTTCTCTTCTTGTTGAGTCTCTGCCGGGTTTTGGTATCTGGATGATGTTGGTCTCATAAAATGATTTGGGAAGGATTTTCTCTTTTTGGATTGTTTGGAATAGTTTCAGAAGGAATGGTACCAGCTCCTCTTTGTATGTCTGGTAGAATTTAGCTGTGAACCCATCTGGACCTCGGCTTTCTTTGGTTAGTAGGCTATTAATTGCTGCCTCAACTTTAGCCCTTGTTATTGGTCTATTCAGGGTTTCGACTTCTTCCTGGTTTAGGCTTGGGAGGATGCAAGTGTC
>PVKV010019471.1:0-29750 GCA_004027835.1 Alouatta palliata | reverse complement strand
ATGATAGGGTGTCGATTTTCAATCTTTCCTTGCTTCTCATGTGGGCATTTATTTCTGTATATTTTCCTCTAGACACTGCTTTAAATGTGTTCCAGAGATTCTGGTATGTTGTGTCTTCGTTCTCGTTGCTTTCGAAGAACATCTTTATTTCTGCCTTCATTTCATTGTTTATCCAGTCAACATTCAAGAGCCAGTTGTTCAGTTTCCATGAAGCTGTGCGGTTCTGAGTTCATTTCTGAATTCTGAGTTCTAACTTGATTGCACTGTGGTGTGAGAGACTGTTTGTTATTATTCCCGTTCTTTTGCATTTGCTGAGGAGTGATTTACTTCCAATTACGTGGTCAGTTTTAGAATAGGTGTGATGTGGTGCTGAGAAGTATGTATGTTCTGTGGATTTGGGGTGGAAAGTTCTGTAAATGTCTATTAGGTTTGCTTGGTCCAGGTCTGAGTTCAGTCCCTGGATATCCTTGTTAATTTTCTGTCTTGTTGATCTGTCTAATATTGACAGTGGAGTGTTAAAGTCTCCCACTATTATTGTGTGGGAGTCTAAGTTTCTTTGTAAGTCATTAAGAACTTGCTTTATGTATCTGGGTGCTCCTGTATTGGGTGCGTATATATTTAGGATCGTTAGCTCTTCTTGTTGCATTGATCCTTTTACCATCATGTAATGTCCTTCTTTGTCTCTTTTGATCTTTGTTGGTTTAAAGTCTATTTTATCAGCGAGTAGGATTGCAACTCCTGCTTTTTCTTTTTTTTTTTTTTTTTGCTCTCCATTTGCTTGGTAAATCTTCCTCCATCCCTTTATTTCAAGCCTATGTGTATCCTGGCATGTGAGATGGGTTTCCTGAATACAGCACACCAGTTGGTTTTGGCTTTTTATGCAATTTGGCAGTTGGACCTACATTTTCTAAAACTTTTCAAATTTTGTTTCTGAAGCTCATTTTTTTATATAGTGTGAGGTAGGGATTCACTTTCACCTTTTTCCATATAGCTAAGCATGCTCCCAGCTCTGTCTTTGTAACAATCTCTTCATTCCCACTGACCTCACTTGGCACCTCTGTTGTATGACAGAATCCCATCATGCATGATCTTCTGTTCCCTCCATTCTATTCCAATCACCAATTTCTACTTCTAAACAAATTCCATACTATTTTAATTGTGTAGTTTTGTAGTAAGAAGCAATACATAAAACAACAAGCCTCCCTCTCTGCTTTACTTTCTCAGAAATGTTGTAATGAAGTTCAGGCCCTGCCAAGGATAGGAAAGTACCCCCTGATTTGGGCTAGGGTGCTGAAAGACTAAATCCTAAAAGTAAAGATAAATAAAAAATAAAACAACGTTCATACAGAGGAACTAGGATACCCTTGAAGAAGAAAAGAATGGGAATTTTTTTCCTTACCAGCTGTCAATATTTATTATGAAAGATATAGTAACTAAGGCAGTATGGCATTGTTGTCAAAAGTACGAAATGACACAGGGCACAGACTAGAAAGCCTAGATCCATGCATGAGTGAACACCTTATTTATGATAAAGATTGCAGCATAGAAGTGGGGAAGGGTCATCTTTTTAATAAATGTGCAGGGAGCATTGGGCATTTATATAGGAAAAAAACTAAAATTGGATCCCTACCTCACAGAATACACAAAATCAGTTCTATGTGAATTACAGATCTACGTGTGAAGGCAATGCTGTAAAATCTTCAGACTTAGTATAGGAATCTCGCTTCATAAACTTGAGGTAGAGAAGGTTTCCTTAGGACAAAATAAGTCATTAACTATAAAGGTAAAGATAGATAAACTCAACTCTACTGAAATTTAAAACTTTTATTTATCAAAAGATGCCATTAAAAAGATGACAAGGCAATCCACCGAGTGAGAGAAGATGTTTACTGCATATGTACCAAACAACTGTTCTTATAATATATAAAGATCTCCTATAAATCAGTCAGAAAATGACAGACAACATAACTGAAAAATGGGCAAAAACCTGGAACATACTTTTTCACAAGAAATCCAGAAGGCCAATAAAAATGTAAAAACATGTTTGACCTCATTAATAATCAGAGAAATACAAATTAAAACCACAGTGAACTGCAATTATGTATACTCTATAATCCACAATTCTGCATCTAGAATATGCTGATAGAAATGCAAACACCAGGCTCGGCATGGTGGCTCACACCTGTAATCCCAGCACTTTGGGAGGTCCAGGTGGGTGGATCCTTTGAGTCCAGGAGTTTGAGACCAGCCTGGGCAACATGGCAAAATCCTGTCTTTACAAAAAAAATACAAAAATTAGCCAGGTGTGGTGACATGCACCAATAGTCCCAGCTACTTGGGAGGCTGAGGTGGGAGGATCTCCTGAGCCCGGGAGGTCAAGGCTGCAATCAGCTGTGATCATGCCACTGTACTCCAGCCTGGGAGACAGAGTGAGACCCTATCTTAAAAAAAAAAAAAAAAAAAAGCAAACACCAGAATACGTGTACCCAAAAATGTTTGTGGCAGTATTGTTTGTAATCTCCAAAGTCTAGAAGAAAGAAAAAATGTTCATCAACATTAGAATAGATAAATAATTTGTGTTGTATTCATGCAAAGAAATAATATACAGCAATAAAGATGAATGGCCCACAGCTATATACAAGTGAATCTTTAATAAAATATTGCATGAAAGGAGCCAGACCCACCCATTCCCAAAACTAAAAATATGTATCATATGATTCCACTGATATCAGTTTGGAAATAAATGAAATATTACTGAATGGTAACATTTAGGATAACACACAGTGGTGCGGTGGTCAAAGCAGAAAGCAAAATAAGAGTCCAAGGCCCGTAAAGCTCAGGGTGGCTCCCCTGGGCAAGAAGACTTGGGATGCAGAAGGGCATGTGAGCACTTCTGTATGTGAACAGAAGTGCTTGATCTCGGGGTGCTTCCTAAGAATGCATCCCCCTTTCATTTTTATTTTATGCACTTTTCTTTAAAAATATAAAATAATAAAAAGTTAAGGGTAACTGCTAAAATAATAGAAACACAATCTATATCTTCCAAACAAGTAGATTGAAAAAAAACAGGGCCAGGCGCAGTGGCTCACACCTATAATCCCAACACTTTGGGAGGCTAAGGCAGGCAGATCACCTGAGGTCAGGAGTTCGAGACCAGCCTGGCCAGCATGGTGAAACCCCGTCTCTACTAAAAATACAAAGATTAGCAGGTCGTGGTGGCAGGTGCCTGTAATCCCAGCTACTTGGGAGGCTAAGGCAGGAGAACTGCATGAACCCGAGGGCAGAAGTTGGAGTAAGCCGAGATCATGTCATTGCACTCCAGCCTGGGTGACGGCAAGAGTCCACCTCAAAAAATAAAATAAAAACAAACAAACAAATAAAGCAGGAACAGGGCTTTCAGGGGTGTCAAAATACTTAACAAAGCTGAAAGCAAAAAGTGGACTAGCGGGGAGGGCAGTAGGCAGAAAACACACAACACAACGTAAGTGTCAGAGACGGGAGGTTAGTTCAGTGTATCAGAGGTTAGTGACTTGTCCGAGACCAGGCAGGGCAACTGCCAGCTCAGCGCTCACCATACCGTACCAAGAGGAGAGGGGGGTCCCACCCCAAGGCAGTGTTCCATTCTGGCTGCGTTTAAAATAAATATATGCTAATATGGCTGTGTATATGCATTAAAGTTTTTTGATTTCCCACTTTCTACCTCTATTTATAATTTTCAACAATTGATTTGCGTTACTTAGATTGCTTTTTAGGAAACGGGGAGTAAGTGGAAAGGTAAGATGAGGCCATGGTGTGTAGATTACTGTGGGCCAAGCTGAGTTTAGATCTCATACAATAGGGAGCTATTCATAGTTCTCGAGCAGGGACGTGATGGGACAAAAGCTGGGTTTGGGAAATATCTGTCTCCCAGTAGCAGAAAAGGAATGTGGTGGGATCAGAAGCCGAGAGCTCAGCCAAGATGTGCTGAATGATCCCGAAGGAAGATGGGGGAGAGGTGGATCGGGGGAGAGCTTGATGATGCAGGAAGGAAACGAAAAAAGTGACCCTTTGAGGCCAAGCGTGGTGGTTCACACCTGTCATCCCAGCACTGTGGGAGGCCAAGGTGGACAGATCACTTGAGGTCAGGAGTTTGAGACCAGCCTGGCCAACATGGTGAAACCCCATCTCTACTAAAAATACAAAAATTAGCTGGGCGTGGTGGCACACACCTGTAATCCCAGCTACTCAAGAGACTGAGGCAGGAGAATTGCTTAAACCCTGGAGGTGTAGGCTGCAGTAGAGCCGAAATTGTGCCACTTTGACCTCACTGCAGCCCTACAAAGTAGAACCATTACTGTCCCTGTTCTGTAGATGAGGACGGTGAGGCTCAGAGACGTGGAGTGACTTGTCTGAGACCATGACCTGGGGATGGCGGAACTAGAACGCTTGCCTCCACTGTATCTTGGGAGCTTGCTTGAACCCGGGAGATGGAGGCTGCAGTGAGCCAAAATCGTCCCACTGCCCTCCAGCGTGGATAACAGAGCAAGACTCTGTCTCAAAAAAAAAGTGAGCCTTTGGATTTTTTCAGGACACTTTGGAGGGAAAAAAATGTGAAACATGGTGAGTTTCAGGTGGATAAGTAGGACTGAGGAGGCGGGAGTGTCAGGAAGTTGATGCCCAGTCTTGGAAGCCACGAGGGAAGGACTGACTTCAATTAAGGTTCACCTGAAATGCTCCAGGAAAGTCAGTGGATTGCAGCTGGAACATCTCTGATGTGGCCGAGAAGGCAGGTTAGTAAGAGCGGAGGCCACGGTGCATTGCCCAGGAAGTCCAGGTCACTTTCTGACATATCTTCCCTTTTACCTCACTGCAATCCTACAAAGTAGAACTATTACTGTCCCTGTTCTGTAGATGAGGACGGTGAAGCTCAGAGAGGTTGGGTGACTTGTCCGAGACCGTGACCAGGGCAGGGGATGGCAGAACTAGAACCTGAACTCACATCTGCCATAGACAAACTCCACTTTGCTTTCCAATAAACCATTCCTGTGGAGGTGTGCCCACACTGCAGGACTGAAGAGCAGAGAGGGTGCCAAAGGGCCCCAGAGGGGAGGGGAGGGGGGGGAGGGGAGGGGAGAGGAGAGGAGGAACCTGGTTCGGATGATGCTGTCTGCAAACTTGGCAACCAAGTGAAAGTGAAGGCAAAGGATGGAGCAGGTGGTCTTGCAGAAGAGACCTACTCCTGTGTGAAGAGCAAGGACACAGTGCATTCTGTCACCTGCTGCTAAGGGGAGACATTGAGCTATCCTTCCTCCCTCTTATAATTGAAGAGTCAGCAGTCCCAAGTGGTACCCAGCTCCCAAGATACAGTGGAGGCAAGAGTTCTAGTTCCGCCATCCCCTGGTCATGGTCTCAGAAAAGTCACTCAACCTCTCTGAGCATCACCGTCCTCCTCTACAGAACGGGGACAGTAATAGTCCTACTTCGTAGGGTTGCAGTGAGGTCAAAGTGGCATGATTTTGGCCATCTCCAGATTCTTTTCATCCTATAAAGCTGAGACTCTGTCCGGGTTAAACACTGAGTCCCACCTCCAGCCCCCAACCCCCAGCAGCCAGCATTCTACTTTCTCACAACACCATACCACGTTTGTACACCTCTGAGACACTGCAGGACAAGGGAGGGCACCAGACCCAGGCTCCGGGTTTGCAGAGAAGCCATGGTCTGGAAGGTCCTCTCCTGACCCATCTGAACCCACAGTGGCTGTCTGGACCTTGCTGGGAGACAGCCGGCGGCTGTGTGTAGGAGTCCTCTCCTGACCCATCTGAACCCACAGTGGCCTTGGCTGCCTGGATCTTGCTGGGAGACAGCCGGTGGCTGTGTGCAGGAGTCATCAGGTATTTATTATCCCACTTGGGACACTTTCCCCCAACACTTCAGCATGAGCATCTCAAACATGCAACAAAGCAGAGAGGAGCTCACAGGGTGGCTCATGTCCTCACTACCCGGAGGCTGCGTGGACACTGGCCCTCCCTGCCCAGCCAGGCAGCTGTCCGCCCGTCCTCCCTCACCCAGCCATCTGTCCACTTTGGCTTTCTGAAAAATGACAGAGCAGACTCCAGGCTCCAGCCCCCTCCTCTATCTAGTATCTTAGCGTGCGTATTGCTAGCTCATGACCAACATCCGTTTACAGCTGCTTAAATACGTGCTGAGTTCGGGGCAACACGCATACCTGTGTAACCCCAACCCCTATCAGGGTCTCTGTTACCACATCCCGAAGCCCTCCCTGCGTCCTGCCATCTCCTGCTCAGTCCCTGCCCACGCACACAGCAACCACCGTTCATCTGGGCTTTTTCCACCACCGGGGGGACCTGCCGGTGTGGGACTTGACAGACATGGAATTGCACAGGGAAGCCCGCCTGGGCGGGGCTTCTTCCACTCAGCACAGCCTTGCTGAGCTTCACCCACGTTGTCATTTTTCCCTTTCTGCTGCCGAGTGACATTGCACTGCACAAAATGCCACAGTGTGTCCATCCATTCTCCATTGGGTGGGCGCATGGCCGGTCTCCGATCTTGAATGAAGCTGTTCTGTCCATTCTTGTGCCAGCTGCTACACCTTTAAGAGGAAAAGTCAGCATAATTTATTTTTTGTTTTGTTTTGTTTTGTTTTGGGGACAGGGTCTTGCTCTGTTGCCCAGACTGGAGTGCAGTGGTGGGATCTCAGCTCACTGCAACCTCCACCTCCCAGGCTCAGGTGATCCTCCTGTCTTAGCCTCCCAAGTAGCTTGGATTACAGGCGTGCACCACCACATCAGGCTAATTTATTTTTAATTTTTTTCTAAAGACAGGGTTTCACCATGTTGCCCAGGCTAATCTCAAATTCCTAGGCTCAAGGGATCTACCCGCCTAGACCTCTGAAAGTGCTGGAAGGGAGCACAGTTTAAAGTTAAGCCACCACCGCTGGGTGAGTTGGGACTGCCCAGCACACCGGCACCCCGGGCAGTGCACAGAGCACCCTGCAGGGCCTGGTTTCCACCCCTTGAGCGGGAAACTGCCAGTTCCACCGCTGCCACGTGGATGCCCTTCCTCTGCCTCCTCCCTGAATTCAGAAGTGAAATGCACGCCTTTCTGCCACCTGGCTTCCCTCCAGATCTTGGCACCACACTGCTGTTCCACCCTAAACCTATAGCCTAGGGCTCCAGCAATATCTGCTGATGAATTTTCTTTGCTCCTTCACGACGCTTTTCTGGAGCATCAAATTTCCAGGTTCCCCTTGCTGACTGTAAGACCGCCAGCTCTTCCATTTGTAGTAGAATCTTGGTGTCTGAAATCAGCCACATCTTAGAGATGCTCCCTCCCAGCTCGGCCTTCTCCTGTGACCCTGAGTGTTCTCCCCACCTGCCCTCTCATTGGCCAGCTCCAAGTCTCAATGCGCAGTCAGGCTGCCCATGGCTGCCAAATCTGCATCTTCCCGTCATCTCTCTCAGAGAGCCCTGCTGGCCCACACACCTTCTCCTGGGACCTGCAAGCCATCGCCAGACCAGGGCTGTACACACAGGATGTCTCAAACTAATTTTGGTGAAATCGGCAAATCCGTTTATCGTGCATGAAGTCTCACCCTGCAACCTCCCAGGGGGATACCCGGGAGCCCAGGCAGCCTGAGTGACTCACACAAGCCAGAAGTTTCTTCTTTAACAGATAAAACCTGCCTTGTCCCAAGAGAGGTCATCCCATGTTCACTTTCCAGGCTTGCAGCGGTTCTGAGTTCCAGCTAACTTGGGTTCTGACATCCGAAGCTCCGGGAGGCATATTTATATTTACATTGAGCTTTTTCGTGATCCTGACAGTGTGTGGGCCAGCACGCCTTAGCCCCGAAGGACTCCGATAAATATTTGTGGAAGAAAGAGAGTGAGGATGGGAGAGCAGGACAGCGGCACGAAGAAGAGAAAGACCCAGGGAGTCTCCTGCAGGCACGCTGTTTGCCTGGCCAGTGTGTAAATATGTGAGTACCGAAACTATATACTTTTTTTTTTAAGACAAGGTCTTGCTCCATCACCCAGACTGGAGTGCAGTGGTGCAATCTCAGCTCACCGCAGCCTCAAGCTCCCAGGCTCAAGGAACCCTCCCACCTCAGTCCCCCAAGTAGCTGGGACCACTGGCTTGCACGACCACAGCCGGCTAATTTTTTTTTTTTTTTTTTTGTAGAGCTAGGGCCTCACTGTGTTGCCCAGGCTGGTCTTGAACTCCTGGGCTGAAGTGATCCCCCCGCCTTGGCCTACCGAAGTGCTGCGATTCCAGGTGGGAGCCACCGTGCAAGGCCTACATTTTTTTTCCTTGATGACAACTCTAAGGGCAAGGCCTTAAGGAAAAAGAAAAACAGGCGAAGGCACTTGGGCAAAAACTGGGATTCAAGCAAGTTGCCTACAGGAACGAGTTCAGCGTCGCTGAGCTCAGAACGCAAGGCTACCTCCCGGCTGAGAAGCTTGTGTCCTGTGTTACACATGTCGGGATGTGGCAGCAGCCTCACCAGGCCGGGAAGGGAAGTCCACGCATCCTCACAAATCAGCAGTGCGGCCAGGGGCGGTGTCTCCATCCAGCCAGCATCGACCCCCTCCACTCCGCTGCTCTCAGCGGCGCACCGTGGGCCGTTCTTCACCAGCTCAGAGTACTGAAGGCAATGCCAGATTTATTTTACAGGCAAATGTATTTCAATGAAATGAGCCCTCCTCCACCCTGCAAATCCTGTCAGTACTCCAAAATCTAAAAGTGGGAACTTTTTAAAAGCCACAGCAAACGGCAAATGTTCAACCTGTCAAACAAGGTCTGTAGGTAGACACGCGCTCACTATACAACCCAGAGCTCCAGCCGCCCATCCGTCTCTCCCATCCCACTGAGACTTAACCTTCATTTGACCTTCAAAAACCCACAGACGCATAAACAGCGTGAGATAACACACAGCCCTGAGACGTCCGCTCTGAAGGGAGGCTGGCTGAGAACCTCAGAGAGGGAAGTGGCTGCATTGTTTAAATAGAGCATGTTAGTCACTGAGTTCCAGTGCAGCCTCCTCCCAGCAGCTGCCTTTTGCTATATCATTAGAGCAAATGTGTTCTTGGCTCCGGAATCACAGGAAAAGAGTGCAATGGAGGGGTCAAAGTGATAATACCTAGGAGCAACGAAGCAGAAGCCGGGAAGAGGTGGCGTTCGAGGAACACACTTGCAAAGCAGATGCTGGCGTGTCTTGCTACGCAATTGTCAGTAGCCTAAGAGCAGTACACAGAGATTTCCATCACCTAAAAAACTCGAGAGAGTGAAATGCAACAGAGAAATCAGCTGATTTGGGCCAGGTATGGTGGCTCACCTCTGTAATCCCAGCACTTTGGGAGGCTGAGGCAAGTAGATCACTTGAAGCCAGGAGTTTGAGACCAGCCTGGGAGACATACCAACTCTATCCAAAAAAAAAAAAATTGTGATTGACCAGGCCTGGTGGCTCACACCTGTAATCCTAGCTACTCAAGAGGCTGAGACGGGATGATCCTTTGAGCCCGGGATGCTGAGGCTGTAGTGAGTCGTGATTGCCACTGCACTCCAGCCTGGGTGACAAAATGAGACCCTGTCTTTAAAAAAAAAAGAAGAAGAAGAAGGAAGGAGGGAGGGAGGGAAGAGGAAGGAAGGAAAGAAAGAAGGGAGGGAGGGAGGGAAAAGGAAAAGAAAAAGGGAGGGAGGGAAAAGAAAAGAAAAGGAAGGGAAGGGAAGGGAAGGAAGGAAAAGAAAAGGAAGGAAGGAATCGACCTATTTATAAAAGATCTGGAATTAGGCATTTCTGTTGAAAAAGGGCTAGAGTTGAACCACTGATACCAGGGTTGGAATTAGTCCCTGTGCTGGGTGGTCTGAGTGAGGTTATATGGAAGTATATGGTAGACACATGCAATAACAAAAATTCAAAATGAAGACGGAGGCATAGCAAAGCCAGCATTAGGAAGTCAAAATAAGTAACCCCGTGGTAATGCATGGCCAGGACTTTCAGGAAGCAAAAGCAGAGCATGGGAGGCCAGCACTGGAGTGCTGGGATGCTGAGAGGGTGGGGGCTGGGGAGTTCCACACTACCAAATCCTGAGGCAGCGTGGCCAGAGGAGTCCAAAGGAGTGGCAGAGGGACCCAGCAACATTGCTGCGCGGGGAGGGTTCACACATCAGCCCAAGACCCTGCCCCTGGAAGGTGGCCTCCAAGGTCAGACCTTGCTTGGCACCTGGGAACTTGGACCTGGGGAGGGTCCCCACCATTTGCAGAGCCAACATGAGTAGCTCCATGTGCCTAAAGTGGGTCAAGAGTTATCACCATAATGGTTAAAACCAATACGTTAGGAAAGCAAGCCACACCAGGCTTCTTGATAGGACTTCCGAAATCAATGCATCCTAAATGTAAACTAGATTGATTACCAACAATAGCAAGGAAAAATCAGAATTCACTTTGCCTGTCTGTTCTGGGTTGAACTGTGACTCCCAAAAGGATGTACTGAAGTGTGCACCCCTAGACCTTGTGAATGTGAACGTACTTGGATAGTTCCTATAGGATTTTTGCAGTGAAATAGGATCTTCGCAGACGAAGTCAAGTTCAGATAAGGTCATGCTGGATTAGGCTAGGCCCCCAGCCAGTGACTGGTGCCCTCATAAGAACAGGGGAATCTGGACCCAGGGAGGAATGCCCAGTGCTGACACAGGCGCGACTGGGGTGATGTATGCACAAGCCAAGGACTGCTGGCCACCCACGAAGAAAGGAGAAAGGCAAGGAGAGACCCTCCCCTGGAGACTTCAAAGACAGCATGGCCCTGTGCACAGCTCAGCTATGAACTGCTGTCCTCCAGATCTATAGCCGAGCACAGCTCCGTGGTTTTAAGGATGCAGTTTGCGGTACTTTGTTTTGGGAGCCCCAGGAAACCTACACCGAGCAACGTAGTGTGGGTGGAATGTCTCCTGCGTCCTCTGATGTCGGGTGCAAAGCTTTCTCCCCACTCCAGGTATTTCAAGGAGATGCACATGACCCAGCTTCCCTCTGTGTAGAAGTGAATTGGCTTCAGCAAACCAAGTGGCACTAGCCGGGGTTTCACACACCCTCCCCATCCACCAGCCACTTCTCTTCTTGCAAAGCAGAGCCTCTGACACTCAAAGTCAGGGCCGAATCAGTCAGGGTGAAGGGACACCTCCCATGACAGATGGGTTAGTTCTCAGTCACTGACGGCCTGGCTTAACAGGAAGCCCATAGACACCCAGGCTCCTGCCGACGGGGGATAAACCACACAGCTGCGAGCTTAACAGGAGCTCTTCATGCGTGGGGAAAAAACTAGTTTTAAATTCTATATATGGGAATCAAAAGAAAAAAGCCTGTACCTCCAAAGCCCTTGTCCCGGGTGCTTTAAAATGTCCAAGACAGACTTTGGAATCTTGATACCACAAAGCAGACTTTTAATTCACATACACGCCCAGAAGCACCAAAGAACTCGTGGCAGGATCTACAGCAAGTTGGCGACATGGACAAGTGGACGAGGGGATGGATGATTCAAGACCTCATAAAAAGCTCCAAAGAAGTCACGCTTGACTGTGGCCACAGCTCTTCAACATCGTGTCTAGAGACTGTCAGGGCCTCACAAAAGCGATCTTAGAGCCCCTGTTCCTCCATTCAAAGGATTAGGAATTTTGTAGCCAAGAACATGAACTGACACTCTACAGGCTTCAGAGAGGGAGGGGCAGAGCTGGGCTCCCGGCTCCCTGTCCCTTCCTCGCCCATGTCCAACATGGCCCAGTGGGCCTGCGATCCCCACAAGAGCACTCTGTATTTTTTTCTTAATTGATACATAAGTGTACATATCTATGGGGTACATGTGACAGTTGGGTGCATGAATACAATGTGTATGATCAAATCAGGGTAACTGGGATATCCATCACCTCCATCCTTTGTCATTTCTTATGTTGGAAACATTCCAAATCCTCTCTTCTAGGTATTTTGAAATATACAGTAAAGGCTGTTGACTAGAGTGGCCCTACTGTGCTACAGAACACGAGACTCTACTCCCTCCTGTCTGGCTGTATGTTTGAAATGAACTCAGCTGCCTTCTCCCCTGCCCCACCCTTACCAGCTGCTATGTGCGTTTCTGCACTCAGCCCATTTGACAGGTGGGAAAAAGGGCTCAGAGAGGTGAGTGATGTCTCAGCATGTGGTGGGGTTGGGCCGAGCGCCCAGATCAGCAGACGTTCTCCCACACAGCCTGCGCCTGTGAATCCTGGGGAAAGAGTTTGATCTGGCCTGGAGGCATGTGAGCAAAGACTTCAAGAAAGGCCTTCCTTGAGCTTCAGCGGGGCATATCTGTGACCAGGTGGAAGGAGTGCCTTCATTTTGGCACGAAGAAGGAAAGAGGCGTGGGAAAAGGCATGCATCTCATGTGCCAGCCTTGGAGCCAAACGTCCCTGATTCTCGGTGCAGCAAAACCAGGCCAGTGATCTGGGGGCATCTGTGATGATAATTCAGATGAGGGGGCTCACCCCGACTGTTGTCACGGGAAACAGTCCAGAACCTGGATGCTGCATGGGGACGCTCCCATGAGGTATAAGTTCTCCCCAGTGGCTCTGCATTATCCAGCAGGCCAGTGCCCAGCTGGGCTCATTTCCAGGCGTTAGCCTTCACCTGGCCAAAGCCCATCTCCTGTGTCTCTACATGACTTTGGGGACCACTGCGGATCACCAAGTCTTCCACACAGCAAGGACACGGAGCGAAGGCTGTGACTCTGCAATTTGAAACTGCCCAATGCAGGAACACTGGAGGTCATCTTGGCACCTCTGCAAAGGTAGAGATGGGCTCGTGGACTCTGAGGTTCCCTCGATGAGACAGCAGAAGAGATTGTGCCTGCCCAGGTGGGGAACTTCTAGAAATGGGTTCAGATGTAGAACGCTTTGGGGAGGAGAAAGGCAAGTCAGTCTTCTCCCTGGGACTGATTCCAGCCTTGCTTTGCACTTGTTGATAGCAGGAAATGTACCTGAGCTCACACACGTGGGGACTTCCCTTGCGGTCACCCTGAGCTCTGGGTGTGTGGCGTGGCTGGCTGCTTGCAGGATGAAGTGCACGCAGGTAGGGGTTGGCAGAGGGGATGGAGGGCGCAGGATGACTCGCCCGAAAATGCTTCCTCCACCCTTCCAACCCTTGGTGACTTATGGGGTCATCGAGTCAGGTGGGATCCCCACGAGGACCCTTTCCTTCAGCACTTGAGGAAGCGTCCCTCTTCCTGCAGTCCCAGCATGGCTCGGGACACCTTAGGGCACAGGGCCCAGCTCTGTGTGCAAACAGAAGGGCCCAGAGGGAAGGGGGCCCAGCTCCTCTGAGGGAGAGCAGTGACTCCACGGGGAAGGAAGGGGGCAAAGCCGGAGGGAGTGAAGGCCGTGTAAGGGGAGGCCAGAGCTGGCAAAGCCAGGGGTGTGCTCCAGACCAGCTTGTGCTAAGGAGTTCAGGCATTTTTTCCCATTGGCTCCTTCCATCCACACTCCAGTGGAGAGCATAATGCCCCGCTTTACAGGGGAGGATCAGAGGAGCTGGTGACTTGCCCAGTGACACACAGCACGGGGCTCAGGCCGGGGCAGCACCACGGACACCCTGCCTGCCCTGCACCCACAGCCTGTCTGAAATCCAGCACACACACACCGGGCCACCTGTGTCTGCGTCCCCATCCAGCTGGGATGTGGCCATGCACGGTCGGGCAGCCGCTGGCACGCACAGCCCCAATTCCACACTCCCACACTCCCACGCCACGCCAGCCACAAGGAGACCACAGACCCACGGCTGGGCCTTCCAGCTGGGCTGGGCCACCACCTGCTCCCCCAGCAGCAACCCTGGGAACGGAGGCTCCATGGGGAACTGAAAAACAGTGGCACAGTCCAGCTGGAGTGGGGGAGCTCGGCTCATGGGGACTCCGTCTGGGGACCCGGTGGAAGCCACATCAATGTTCACATTTTGCTCACCAACCATTCCTCTAACACCTGCCTTTCCTGGTATCAGCACGCCCCTTGAGGGCCTGACCATGTCTTCCCGCCCCACCTGTCTGTCCCCAGGCTTTCCACAGAGCCGAGCCACCATGAGACAGTGGGCTCTCCCCTGTCGACCAGCTCACTGCAGCTGCACTCAGGGCTCGGGGGCACTCCGAGGAAGACTGAGGGAAGAAGACAGGGGGCCTCCGGAACCTCCTCTGGGAACCATGGTCTGGGGACCAGGGGCACTGTCCCATGCTCCCTCCCCTCAGCTCTGAGCTTCACATGGTATGCTGAATGCTGGACGCAGGAGATTCAGTGGCACTCGGGAGGACGAGTTAGGAAACATGATTCTACCCCACCTGCCCTTGCCCCACATGGGCACCTGAGATGCACCCCAGCAGCTGAGATGATCCTTCAATAACATTTCACCCCTCTTCTGGGACCCCCATCAATGCTCAGCCTGCATTCAAGGACGGAGGAGTCCTGTTTCGCTTGGTCTCGGGCACACTGGGCACCGTGCCAACTGCTCTTGAGTGTTCTGGACAAGCTTCTGGACCTGCTCTGCCAGGCACACCAAGGCTCACCAACAAAGATGGCCAGCTGGGTGCTCCTGGACCAGAACGGAGTCTCAGGGCAGCGCCAGAGCACAACACAGCCTGGCCGCCCTGCCACCCTCCCCACCTGCCATGGGGTCTAACTTATCTTTGTCCCCACTCTCTAGTGACCCACCCCAAGTTACATCCCAGAAGAGCTGGTACCCATCACTCCATCGGAAGCCACCTGTGAACATGGCTCAGTGGCCTCTGAGTATTAAAGGACAAGAACGCCAGCCCCCCACCCAGGGGACCTCAGGAAGAGGACCCCAGGCCACACTGGAAACTAAACACCTGGGCCCAGCCTGTGATTTATCAGCCATGTCACCTGCCTGAGTCACCCTTGTGGCTATCAGAGGCCCGAGCAGTAAGCCAGGGCCCAGGCCTTCTCACGAGAGTAGGGAAGGATTGAACTCGAGGCCTCCTGAAGTGGCCAAGCTCGAAGATTTATGATTCTGACTTACATAACCACCAGGGCCCATTTCCTCATTCAAAATGGAGGGACTTGCTGAGGACCCCGAGGCACTTCCACTTCTCCACGTCAAAGCCATTCTCTGAAAAAGGCATCAGGGACGCAGGCGAATTCCTGGGAACTCCAGGACATCCCCTGGAAGCTGAGGTTCCTTCTGTCCTTCCAAATGCCTGATGTCCACGCACTTTCTTATAATTTGCCTCTTTCTTCTAAACAGAATTTTCCTAATTCTCTTACTTGAGGTTTTACTTCATGATGAATTCTAAGAACAGCATTCACTCAGATTTTTTCCAGGAAACACTTTGGACTCCAAAGCCAAATACACAAGCACTTCCACCCGAGCCCCTCTTTGGTCCTGAGAGCTTGGACAGAAACTTAAATCAGCTCAAAAGCCAGAAACCTGTTTTGGAAATAAGGTTTTCTACCTTCCTCCTATTGGCTTTGAAACTTAGGGGGTTAGGGGTCTTTTAATTTCAACTTTTAGATACAGGGAGTATGTGTGCAGGTTTGTTACATGGGTATACTGTACCCCAGTAGTGAACATCGTACCCCAGAGGTACTTTTTCCTTTTTTCTTTTTTCCTTTTTTTTTTTTTTTGAGACGAAGTCCTGCTCTGTCACCTGGGCTGGAGTGCAGTGGCGCGATCTCAGCTCACTGCAGCCTCTATCTCCCGGGTTCAAGTGATTCTCCTGCCTCAGCCTCCCAAATAGCTGGGACTACAGGCACAAGCCACCATGCCTGGCTAATTTTTGTATTTTTGGTAGAGATGGGGTTTCACTGTGTTGGCCAGGCTGGTCTTGAACTTCTGACCTCATGATCCACCTGCCTCAGCCTCCCAAAGTGGGAATTACAGGTGTGAGCCACCATGCCCAGCCTCCTGAAAAGCCAATAGGGCGCTTTCAACCGACACCCCCTCCTCCCCCTCCCTGGTAGTAGTCTTCAGTGTCTATCCTTTCCATGTTTATGTCCATGCGTGTTCAAGTTTTAGCTCCCCCTTACAAGTAAGAACAAGAGGTATTTGGTTTTCTCTTCCTACATGAACTTGCTTAGATTAATGGCCTCCAGCTGCATCTGTGTTGCTACAAAGGACAGGATCTCATTCTTTTTATGGCTGCATACTCTTCCATGGTATACAGATACCACATTTTCTTTATCCAGTCCTCCACTGACGGGCACCGAGGTTGGTCCCATGTCTTTGCTATTGTAAATAGAGCTGTGTTGAACATATATGTGCATGTGTCTTTTTGGTAGAATGATCTGTTTTCCTTTGGACATATGCCCAGTCATGGGATTGCTGGGTCAAATGGTAGCTCTGTTTTCAGTTCTTTGAGAAATCTCCAAACTGTTTTCCACATGGCTGAACTAATTTACATTCATCCTTTTAATAGTAGCCTTTGAAATAATCTTTGAAGTCGAGAGTTTCACAGGCATTGATTGCATCTGCTCCTCCCAGTTCCAAGGTGGGGGTCTCGGTCCCCATTCGACAGAAGAGCCACTGGCCTTGAGGAGCTTAAGGAACAGTCCCTGGGCCATGACACCACAGCCTCCCACGCAGCTCCATCTGGTGTGTTCTCTCCTCGGAAGCTCTGCCCCACAGAGGCTAATTCCAGGGTCTGGGCTGAGACCAGCTCCGGGGAGCTGCGCCTTCCACTCCATCCAGCTGAGCTTACATCACACACCCTGCTCACCCCTCTAACCTGTTCCATAGCCACTGACCCTGTTTCTAAAATCTGGTCTCGAAGAACAGAGTATGGGGTTGCAATGGCTTCTCGCCACAGAGTGATGGTTCACCCCTCCTTTCCACCCACTTTTCTATATTCAAATTTTACTCAGCTCACTGGGAAACATGAAAGATTCAGAATGGGAGTCAAAATAATTGCAGTGAGGCCACTGGACGCTCTCCAGCCCAGCAGGTCTCAGGGCAGGGGGCACAGACGATCTGGTGTGGTCACCGCAGGCCCTGGAGCTCCCAGAAGGCTTTCTTGTAGACCTGTCTGCTTCCACAACTGTGGTCTCTTGTGTAATTGTGACATAAAGTTGGCACACCCAGCAGTGGATGCCGTAACCCCACCACGTGTCCTCTGGGGTGGCACACCTGTGGCAGGCTTCAAGACACACCTCTAAAACTTTCCTAAGGGACCTTTGATTCTGGTTTCCCTGGGTAGGGAGTCATGTCCCCCCAGCGCACCTGTGCACTGCATCACAGTGACAGGGTAAGTGACGTGCAGCACAGCCAATTACATTTCTAGACCCACAGGAGCCATGAGGGCAGGGCAGCCAGCCTCCGCTCCCACCCGCTCACCAGAGCCCATTCTGGGCCCCTCATTCCAGCTCCTCGTCAGTGACGCCGTGGCAGTGACGTGCAGTGGGCCGTGGTGGGGGGTTTTACACCCTGTGACGATCAGGTGCTGGGTGATCGGGGCTTTCCCCGAGGGAACTGATTGTTCAGTTCACCAGGACATCACCAGCAGAAGGAGCCCTGAGCAAGGGCTGGCCTGCATTCCTCTCACCTGTCCAACCCCTCTGGTTTCTGAACCAATGTTCTCTACTGCACAGCAGAAAGGGGCTCAGAGGAAGGGCCCGGAAGCCAGACTTGCTGTCCGGTTTCCCTCGAGAGCTGCCTCTCTCTTCTCCAAGATGCATCAGCCCCCCATGGGGACAGGGCCTGCGGCTGTTCCGTGCCTGTGCTGGGCTGTTTGACAGGCCCACTGAAACAGAGCCCCTCATCCTCTCTCTCCAGCCAAGTGGGACTCAGTCTGCTGAGTGCATCCCTGGCTGAGTATTTATTTTCTGCTTATGATTTATAAGGGACACCCTCTCTTCCAGAAAGGCCAGGGGGAGCCTGGTACCCCGAAAAGCAGCACCTGCCACTGCAGAGAAGAATCTGGAATGTGGGCCCCGGGGTGGCTGGGGGTCGGGTCATCCTCTCCAGGGGACCTTGTGGGTGACATTTGGTCCCCTGTCCCCAGTCCTACTCCAGAATCTGCCAGCCTCAAAGATGCAGAACTGAGTAGAAACCCTGATCCCCTAGACCAGCACAGGGACCCAGGACGCTGACGTGGTGATCAGCACTGAACAGTCTGCATGTCACGGCCTGGAATACACCTGCCAGTGTTACCGGCACAGTCTTTCACTTTGAAATATCTGCTCAGAAGCCATGATAAACAGGCAGCTTCTTGGCGAGCTTGGGATTACACAGCAGGAGCTGCATGAGGCAGACGCCCCACAGCCTCCGCTGAGACGCCTGGGCCTCCCCACTACGATGTCCGGTCGCTCACAGCCAGTAAGCCTGGGACACCGTGCAGCAGAGCTGACACCTGCTGCCTGGGCACAACCTGGCGGGACAGCTGAGTTCCTGACCCTCCGCTATGCCCATGCCCTCTGTGGTCCTGCCAGACCGTGCGTGCCTGGAGCCCGCTTTCGACTTGCTGACTTTTGTCTCTGCACTGGTCCAGTCGCCTGACAAACGTGTGAGTGCTGGTCAAGGCTGCCTAGGTTCCAGTGCTGGCTCTGCCTCCTGCCAGCAGTGGACGCGGGGCACACCACAGACTGCTGCCTACCTCTGTGTGCTCAGCCTCAGATTGGCAAGGTGCTGGGCTTGCCCACTGGGCCTGGAGGGCTGCGTGGATGACACCTGGCAGGCACATGGATCAGCACCTAGCACAGGGCCAGGATGCACCACAGAAGGACTGTAGTTCCTGGAAGGGGTTGGAGCTGAGCTCTGAGGGCAAAGCTCTCTCCTTGTCACCCTCCCCTCCAAGTGGTTCAGGAACTCCTTGGTGGACAGGAGCTCCTGGGCTCTCAATTCTTGGAGGTGCATTGAGGTGCAGGAAGTTCCCCCACACCCATCCCAGATACCCAGAGAAAATCCATTGCACCGCCCTGTTGGAAGCTGCTGATGTTGAAATGCCTCCTGTGCCTTCTGCCCTGGGCCCACAGCCACTCAGGGTCCTACTCCCTTCTCTGCAAGGCAGCTGTTGCACGACTCAGGGTTGCAGCCCTCACCAAGCCCCTTCTCTGGTGAGCAGCTCCCATTCCCTTCGCTGCTCCTCACTCCTCACCGGATTGCTTGGGTCTCTGGACTCAGGGTTTCTACTCAGTTGACCAGCTGCACCCTCGCTGGTCAACTCCTGGTAAGCGGAGGAGTTTCTGCTCAGGCAGAAATCAAGGGCGCCACCCCATCTCTGCCCCAGTGGCCCCCACCATTAAGCACTGAACCAAATGACACAAGAGCTAAGGTGCAGTCCGTCACTTCCATGCATTCTCCTAAAAGCAAAAGAGCCGGCTCTGTCTCCCCCTCTCCCCCTCTTGCTGGCTTGAATGCAGACACGATGGCTGGTGCCTCTGCAGCTGTCTTAGACCCTGAGGTGCTATGCTAGAATGGCAGAGGAGCATGAGAAGGCAGGCACTGCAGACCATGCCATGGTCAGCCCTGAGCTGCTGCAGATCCCTGTAGAGCTTTCTTGTTTTACTATGTTGGGCAGGGGGGGTGCCCCATGTCCACTGCTGGCAGGAGGCAGAACCAGTGCTGAACCTGGGCAGCCTTGACCAGCACTCACACGTTTGTCAGGTGACTGCAGCAGCACAGAGACAAAAGTCGGCAAAAGTCGGAAGCGGGCTCTAGAGAAAAAAAACTGTTCCTCTCCCTCTTTTCTTTCCCTATCCATCTCTCCCTTCTTTCCTCTTTCCTTTTCACCTTTCCTTCCTCCATCCCTTTCTCCCTCCCTCCCTCCTTCCTTCCTGTGATTTAGCCAAGTCTGACTCTGATATCAGCTGGCACTGTTTCCCTCTCTTCTGTCCGGTGGACCAAGTGGAATAAAGTGAGTGGAGCCCTCCCACCACCTTCTCTGCAGGAGAACCCCTCCCATCAGAAGAGGGAGGCTCCTTCCACACAAGCCAGCCACCTGCTGTGGAGGAGCAGGGACCCCACCCTGGGTGGGAGGACAGCCCACTCCTCTCCCACCTCTCACTGGCTGGGACAGGCCCGGCGAGCTTGGCCCCCACCTCGGGCATCCACTCAGGCCTGACTGAGGGCAGAACAGCCCTCTCCTTCACTGGCTCACTCACCACTGGGGTGAAGGGGACCCGCGTGACCTGTGCTGGAGCTGCATGCGTCTGATTTCAAGAGTGGGAGTGGGGGGAAGGTGGCAGAGGTAAGCCGAGGCCTGGTCTGGAGCCCAGGTGTCACGCAGCCGCCACCCCCAGTCTCATCTGGGGCTTGAACAGCGCACTAAACCTCGGTGCCAGAATCTCACCTGACTCAAAAGGAAGTGAGGAACAGCATTTAGCATCAACCCAAAGTACTTCTCCCCAAAAACATATTAAAACAAAGGGAGGAACTATGTTTTAATAGTTTTAATGTTTTTAATGTTTTAATGTTTTAGTAGTTTTATGTTTTAATAGTTCCTCCATAGTTTACTATGGAGGAACCCAGCTAACGCCACATGCTCCAGGCAATGGAAGCCAGTGCCATCGGCTGGACAGGCCCCACCATGTGCCCCGCAGGTGCACCGAGAATATCTCGGCATCCCTTCTGCGCTTTCCCAGCCACGGTGCATCACTTGGGTCCCATCGGGAGGAAACATCAGACAAAACCAAACTGAGGGGCTTTTGACAGAAAACCAGCCTGTGAGACCCACACAGGGTGAGGCCACAGATACGAGGAAAGACAGGACTGTTCCAGGTGAGGGAGGCGGAGCTATGGGCTCAGCCAGGACGTGCACCGCACCCTGGATGGGGCAGGACTACAGCAGCAGGTGCCTGTCTATTGGAAATCCAAGCAGGGTCACTGGGGATGGGGGTGGGGAACACAGGTGTTTGAAATATTCTTTTTTTTTTTTTTTTTGACACTTAAAGTTTCCCTCTTGTTGCCCAGGCTGGAGTGCTGTGGCACAATCTCTGCTCACTGCAATCCCTGCCTCTGGGTTTAAGCGATTCTCCTGCCTCAGCCTCCCGAGTAGCTGGGATTACAGACACGTGCCACCACCATACCCAGCTGATTTTGTATTTTATAGTAGAGACAGGGTTTCTCCATGTTGGTCAGGCTGGTCTCAAACTCCCGACCTCAGATCATCCTCCCGCCTCAGCCTTCCAAAGTGCTGGAATTACAGGCCTGAGCCACCACGCCCGGCCTTCTCTCTGAAATAATCTTACAACCTTTCTGTAAGTTTAAAAGGGTTTCAAAATAAACAGTAGCAATAAATGGAAGGAGAATAAAAAAACAAAGACAGGCAGAACAGAGAGCAAAGGAGCTGTGGTGCCTCCTGAAAGGACGAGAGGGACAAACTCTGCTTCTGCCATGTCCTCGCTGAAAGCTGGCCCTGAGCCAGGACGCCTCGGGGACAGACGGCCAACAGGCACCTGGGAGGTCCCCCACTCACATCCCGCGTGCGAGGCGGCCTGGAGACGCTGGCCCAGCTTCCTCAATGAGCAGACGGCTAGAAAGAAAGAACTGAAGGCGATTTAAGAGACACGTCGACCTTTTTGCATCTGAATTCAAGGAAACCAACAAACCAAGTTTAGGAAGACATTCATGAGAAAATCAGCGAAACCTGACTGTTGCTTGGATGTTAGATGATATAAAGGAAGTATTGTTAAATGGTCTACATGGAATGATGATATGGCTGTGAAGGGTTTGTTTGTTTGTTTTTTTTCTGAGTTTTGTTTGTTTAGGTTTTTTGGTTTTTGGTTTTTTTGAGACGGAGTCTCACCCTGTTGCCCAGGCTGGAGTTCAGTGGCATGATCCCAGCTCACTGCAACCTTCACCTCCTGAGTCCAAGCAATTCTCCTGCCTCAGCCTCCTGAGTAGCTGGGATTACAGGTATACACTGCCACGCTCAGCTGATTTTGGCATTTTAGTAGAGATGGCGTTTCACCATGTTGGCCAGGCTGGTCTCGAACTCCTGACTTCAGGTGATTGGCTTGCCTCAGCCTCCAAAACTGCTGGTATTACAGGCGTGAGCCGCTGCACCTGGCCCGTTTGGTTTTTTGAGACAAGGTCTCGCTCTGTCATCCAGGCTGGAGTTTAGTGGTGGGACCACAGCTCATTACAGCCTCAACCTCCTGGGCTCAAGCAATCTTCCCACCTCAGCCTCTTGAGTGCCTGGAACTACAGGTGCACACCACCTCACCTGGTGAATTGTTAAACTTTTTGTAGAGACAGAGTCTCACCATGTTGCCCGGGTTGGTCTCAAACTGCTGGGCTCAAGTGATCTGCCCGCTGCAGCCTCCCAAAGTGTTGGGATTATAGGCACGAGCCACAGTGCCTGGCCAGGTTTCGTTTTTTTTGTCTTCTTCTCTAAGACTGCTTAGACACATTCATGGATGAAAGAAGACGATGTCTGAAATCTGCTTAAAAACACCAGGGTCACACTACACAAATGTCCATCAACAGCTGAATGAATAAACAAAGAGTGATATATTCAGATATTCAGATGGTGGAATATTATTCAGCCTTGAAAAGGAAATTCTGATACACACTATGACCTGGATGGACCTTGAAAACATTATGCTCAGTGAAATGAGCCAAATAGAAAGAACAAATACTATAATTGCACGCATATGAGGTTCCTAGAGGAGTCAAAATCGTGCGGCAGAAAGCTGAATGGCGGTGTTCAAAGGCTGGGGGATGGGGAATGGGAGTGAATGTTTAATGGGGACAGAGTTTCAGTTCAGAAGATGAAAAGGTTCTGGAGATGAACGTGGTGCTGGTCGCACAGTCACGTGAATGTGCTTAATGCCACTGAGGTGTGCACTTAAAGATGGTTGAGGGGGCCGGGCGTGGTGGCTCACTTTTGTAATCCCAGCACATTGGGAGGCTGAGGTGGGCAGATCACGAGGTCAGAAGTTCAAGACCAGCCTGGCCAACATAGTGAAACCCCACCTCTACTAAAAATACAAAAAAAAAATTAGCCAGGTGTGGTGGCACATGCCAGCTACTCGGGAGGCTGGGGCAAGAGAACTGCTTGAACCCGGGAAGTGGAAGTTGCAGTGAGCCGAGACCATGCCATTGTACTCCATCCTGGGCAACAGAACGAGACTCTGTCTCAAAAAAAAAAAGATGGTTGAAATGGTGGAATTTAGGCTATTTGCCACAATAATTTTTAAATCCCAGCCTGGGTGAATGCTGTGCCAATTACCGTTGAAACTGGGTGTGGAAGCATGGGGAGATCTTTGAGTATCCACTGCATTTTTCTGCGTGTTTGAAATTTTCCATACAGAATGTTTCCCTTAAAACTTCCGAATAGGGCTCAGACTCTGTCTCGGGGAAGAAAAAAAAAAAACTTGAAAGTAAAGCAGCAATCCAAATCCATCAGGGCTGATGAGGAAATGCAGGAAACAGCGGCATGTGAAACTCTCATGGGATTGTTAGGGGGAAACTCTGGCTGCCCAACTGTGTCTATGATATTATTTCAATTATATGCAAAATAGGCATTAGGGAAAAAAGTCTGGAAGGAAATATACCAAAATTACAATAGCTATTCAGACAGTGGGGTAAGCAGTCATGGCTTTCCTTTCTCTGGTAGAGTTTCTTGTAGAGTCTGTTTGTTTCCTTTTGTGTTTGAGATGGAGTCTTGCTCTGTCACCCAAGCTGGAGTGCAGTGGCACAATCTCAGCTCACTGCAACCTCCGCCTCCCAGGTTCAAGCGATTCTCCTGTCTCGGCCTCCCGAGTAGCTGGGACTACAGGTGCTCACCATCACGCCCAGCTAATTTTTGTGTTTTTAGTAGCAATGGGGTTTCACCAAGTTTGCCAGGTTGTCTCAAACTCCTGACCTCAGGTGATCTGCCCACCTCGGCCTCTCAAAGTGCTGGGATTACAGGTGTGAGTCACCACGCCCAGCCCCCTTTAGAGTTTTATAAGTAAATTACATCCACCCAAGGCAGGAACAGGAGAGAGGATATCAGGAAGTAACCAGGACAGAGATCTGGCAATATCACTCCGGAGAGCCCGGCGGCTTCCTGGGAGAGGCAGGCTGGCAGTCCACCAGGACAGCCACAACCCAGAGCAAGGAGCTTTCGGGGCTCTGCTCCAGCTGTCTGGCCCTCGCTTTGAAGGCTGGGTTCCCATCCCAAATGGACACAGTGCTGGTCAAAATGGGAATGAAGGAGGGAGCCAGTCTGCAAAGGAGCCGGTCCCCTTCCCACATGGGCCTGCGCCTCTGCTGCCCAGGGACCCCGCCATGGGCCTTCAAGCCTCTCCCGTCCTACCCTCTCCTGCCCACATTCTGTTCTCTCAGCGGTCCACCCTTTGCGGCTGCAGCTTGTTTAGGCCAATCGCTGCTGGCTCCCGGGGGTGCGATGGGCCAGGCCGGTCCTGAGAAGTGTCCCTGGCAGGGAAGGGACCTCAGCACCCACCCAGCTGCAGCAGGCCCTGTGGAAGGCGCTTCCTGCCCCTTAGCTTCCCACTGCGGCGTCCATGGGCTTGTGGTTGCCTCGGCCCAATCTGGACTCTGAGTTGCTCAACCAGCCATGCTTTTCCTGTTCCCCTTTTCCCAGGCGGGTGCAGCTCCTGCCGGTGTGGTCCTGGCCTCTGCGGGCTCACCGCAGGGAAGCACAGCCCCATGCATGGCGGCCCCCAGGGCTGTTTCCACGTCTCTGATTGCTTTTTCCCTCCTGGGTTGCTAAACAGTTGATGAAGAAACACCTTTCATTTGCTTTTTTATTTTGAGGAAGGAGCCCAGGCTGTCTGTCTGGGAAAACGCTATAATGGTCCTAAGGACAAGCCCCCAGCAGACCCAAGAGCCGCGGGAAGCACCTCTCCTGCCTGTCCCTGGGTGACAGTGCCCAAGTGGGGGTATACAGTCATAACCGCTGGTGTTTAAGGTGACTTCCTGTTGACCCGAGGAGCGAGTGCTAGACCATCCCACCCTCCCAGGAGTCCTCCAAAGGGGTGTCGCTGTGACCCTGAGTATGCTGACAAGATAACTGTGCTGGGCTCAGGGAGGCAGATGGCACCACTTCCCCTCGCAGGCCCACCAAGCACCGTGCCAGGTGCCCACAGGTGTCCACGTACCTCCCAGGCCACACAGACGTGCGGGGATCCTTTGGTGAGTGGAGACTCACTCGTAAATTCACCCTTTTCAGAAGGAAATGTCCAGGGGCAGAGAAAAACACCTACAACAAAAAACACCTGCACCCAGGAGACTCCCTTCTGGGGACAGGGCAGGGCAAGATTAAGACGGGGTCCCGGGTAATGTGGCATTCTTATGCCAGCTGATGGGTCCACAGGGGTTCACTGTGTTACCCTTGATACAATTCTGTGTGTTTGAAATCTTTTATAACAATTTTAAAGCAAAAAACTTTAAATATCATTATATAATAATCATGTAATTTTAAAGCAAAAAATTGTACAGTTTTCCTCCCTAGCACTGAGGAAATGCAAGGAGGAATGTTAGCCGTGTGGCTGGTGGTCTACGTATGGAAGACACTGGGCTCCACCATTTATCCCAGAACACACATTTAGGATTCCAATACCCTACACACAGCGTGAACCACCTCTGGGCTCGCTGCAACCACCTCCCAGGTTCAACAGATTCTCTTGCCTCAGCTACCCAAGGAGCTGGGATAGCAGGCATGCACCACCACGCCTGGCTAATTTTTTTATTTTTAGTAGAGACAGACATTCACTACCTTGGCCAGGCTGGTCTTGAACTTCTAGGCTCAAATGATCCACCTTCCTCGGCCTCCCGAAGTGCTGGGATGACAGGCATGAGCCGCCGCGCTCAGCCTGCTTTACCTCTTTACAGGTCACCTCCGTGAGCCTGAGGTCTTTCTGTCGATGACACGGGTGGGTGGACTGGATCGGGTGGAAAAGGTCGCCTCACAGATGCAAGGTGTCCACGGTGACCCTGTGAAGAGCATCGGAGGTAGCGGTCTTTGGTCACAAGTAACAGAAACCTGCCCACGCTGACAAAGCAAGGAAAAGAGAGATGCATGGACCCACACAACCAGGAAGTCCCAAAGTGGATCCACTGTGAAGGGGTGTAGAGACTCAGCAGTGTGTGTACACGTGTGCCTGTGTGTGCATGTGTGTGCTTTTCATGGACATGCATGCATGTGTACGTGTGTGTATGCATGTTTGTGCATGTGTGCTTTGTTCATGTGTGTGCATGTATGTGTGTTTGTGCACACGTGCGCATGTGTGCTTTGTTCATGTGTGTGCATGTGTGTTTGTGCACATGTGCGTGTGTGTGCTTTGTTCATGTGTGTGCATGCATGTTTATGCACATGTGTGCATGCTTTGTGCCTGAGTGTGTGAAGCCCACGGCCCAGTGAGGCCTCTGGACACAGATCTCCTAGGGAGTTAGTTGTGTTGCCTGGAGCAAACCCCTGCAGGAGAGTTTTTCTGTGTTTGCTTCGGAGAAGGAAAACATCTCAGATAAAGCGGGGCCCCTTCATTCTCACGGTCCTCCTCCCCACCGTCCTTTCCCGAGGTTGGTAGGGATCCCACATGCCTGTGTTTCTTCTGCTACAGCGGAAGGCGCTCTAGGAACAGTCTGTTGCCACCTTCTGTCTAACATTTGTCCGGAGAGGCCTCACACGGCGCAGACCCTCAGCAGCCTCTCCCCTCACGCCCTGCATGTTTCCAAGATCCTCCCGGCTAACGCAGGTACATCTGCTGCTCCCAGATCCACTGCGGGATGCGACTCTCGGCTGTAGCCCTGTCACAGCTGGTTTCCCCTTTCCTCCCTCGATAAACGCTCGGGCAGGGACCTCCACACACAGCTACCCCTGGCATGGCCAGACAGCCTCACAGCATGGTCACACCCGTTCACTCTCCTCCCACCCACATGTGAGACTGGAGGACATATTTCTACTCAAAACAGGGCAGGCAGGGGACCTGCAGTGACAAATGGAGAAGAGGAAGGATCCCACACCCCAGAGCAGGAGCTGCAGCCACGGACACCCCACACTTGCACTGGCGCGGGGATGCCTGGGAGGAACAGCCAGGCCAGCAACAGCCCGTCCCATCCGGTCTCCCAGCCCGGAAAGGCTCAATACTTCCAGTGCAGGCTTCCAAGGACTTTTTAAACATTTTTAAAAGTAAAATTTAGCCTGAGATTCCTGGCACCTTTGAAGGTCCATGAAAGAGATCCATGGGTCTGACAGCTTGGGTGCAAGAGATTCTGTGATCTTGCCCACACTTCTGGAAGAAGGTTGTCAGCTCTTGTTGGGTTTTCAGGAGCTGGGAACTCTGAAAGTCAGGATCTGTGTGTTAGGTCAGGGCTCTTTCTGTTACGAATGACAAAAAAATAATAAAATAAAATAATAAAAATAAATAAATCCAACCTAAACTGGCTGAGTGAGAAAGGAGAACAAATAAGCGAAAGGCCCAGGAGTACCAGGGCGTGCCGACCACACCAGAAAACAGGGTCTCAAAGGCTTCATTGCCAGGTGAGCGCCCTCCACCTCAGGTCCTCCAAGCAGCTCTGCACTCCTCACGGCAGAAACTGCTGTCCCTCCGTCCCTCCAGCAGAAGCCCTGGAGTGCCGTAAACCCATGTAGGTCATGTACCCGTTCGTGAGCAATCCCTCTCACAGAAAACTCGGGTGAGCAGGTGGGCTCCAGCCAGGTCCCAAGCCCACCCCTGGCCTGGGGGATGCTGAGTCACCTGCCCCCACGTGGCTGGGCATGGGAAGTGCGAGTCCCCACCAGAAACGCACGCGATTCTCTGCAGGAGAGGGTGCGGAGCAGGACGGGGCATTGAACAGCCCTTGCATTCTGGAACAGGCACACTCCTGAGCCTCAAGCTAAGCTCCTGGACGAGGCCTGGTGACCCTGGTACCCTGTCTGCAGGCATATGCTGGGGGTGGGTAGCAGTGCCATCTGTCGTGGGCTGGATTGGGTCCCCACACCCCAGAAGTATGTTAAAGTTTTGGAAGACCTAACCTTATGGATACGCCCTTACTGGGAAACAGGGTGTTTGCAGATGTCATCAAGTTAAGATGAAGTCATGCTGGACTCGGGGGAGCCTAAATCCAGTGACAGCTGTCCTTAGAAGAAAAAGTAGAGGTCGGGCCTGGTGGCTCACGCCTGTAATCCAAGCACTTTGGAGGCCAAGGCGGGTGGATCACCTGAGGTCAGGAGTTCAAGACCAGCCTGACCAACATGGTGAAACCCCGTCTTAAAAAAAAAAAAAAAGAAAGAAAGAAAGAAAAGAAAAAGCAGAGAGGGATTTGCAGGCACCAGGGAGACGTCCTGGAGACAACACAGGCAGAGACGGGGTGACGCCAAGCAACGCCAGGAAGCACCAGAAGCTGGAAGAGGCCAGGCAGCACACCCGGAGCCCGCAGAGAGCGTGCCCTGACAATGCCTTGACAAAGGGCCCCCAGGACCTGTTGTCCTAGCCCCCCAGTGTGGGGCCATTTGTCACAACAGCCCCGGGACACTGTCACACCCACCGTCCAGTCATGCCGTGGCCTCCAACGAGGCGGCGCACCCAGGCACCCCGATGCAGGTGCACGGTCACCCTGGCTCATATCCCTCAGAGCCCCAGACCACTGGCTCCTCCACACCCATGACAATCCCAACCTGGGGTTTTCCAAAAAGGCCACAAGGAGGTTTGAGGAAGTCGTGGCCCCAATGGCTGGGAAAGTCCTCTGGGCAGCCTCATGACTCTGCTTCCCAGGTGACCCCAGAGAGTCTGAAGACATGTCCTCCCCCAAATCCCCAGGAGGCTCCTGATCAAAGGGAAAACCCCAGGGACCCCCCTCTAGGCCAGCACACCCACTGCTTGTGTGGGACGCCTGGGCAGAACCAGAAGCCTACACAGCCATCAGCCAGGAAGCCCAGACACAGAATGACTGCCTGAGTCCCCTGCTGGCCAAAGCTCTGACCACACACGGTCACCTGCAGTTGGCACTCTCTGGTATCTGGACATGCCTTGTCTCAGCATCCAGTGGAGGAGGCAAGCCACAGCCATTCCTGGCGAAGTTGGCCTCAAGGGCTCCTACCCCCTGAGCTCAACTCTTATCTGAAGTCTGTGCTATCAGCCAGGCTACGATGGCTCAAGGCTGAACACCCAGGCTCTGGAAGTAGACAGACCTGAGTCTGAGTCCTGGTTCTATCAGGATTGACTGTTTTCCAAAGGCATACACCCTTTGGAAGTCGTTCAGCCTTCCTTGGTGTCTCCATCTGGAACAGAAAACCATAATTCCTATCTCTTAGGATTGTAGGAAGAGGTGAGATGATGTACAACCTAGGTGTTAGCATGACCGTATGATGACAAGGCATTCATCCAGTAAGTGTTGACTGAATGCCTAATATGTGCGAGACAATATCCTAGAAGCTACGGTTACAGGAGAAACACCATTGTCCTTAAGCTTATGAAGATGACAGAGATGGTGGTGATGGTGGCGATGAGGATGAAGATGATGCTGATGGTGATGATAATGATGATGGTAGTGATGAGATGATGATCAGGATGGTGACTATGGCGATGGTGATGGTGACGATGAGGATGGTGACTATGGCGATGGTGATGGTGACGGTGATGATGGTGACGCTGGTATTGATGGTGATGGTGACGATGATGATGGGGATGGTGATGCTGGTATTGATGGTGATGGTGACGATGAGGATGGTGATGCTGGTATTGATGGTGATGACGATGAGGATGGTGATGCTGGTATTGATGGTGATGATGACGATGAGGATGGTGATGCTGGTATTGATGGTGATGACGATGAGGATGGTGATGCTG
>PVKV010019470.1:0-42174 GCA_004027835.1 Alouatta palliata | reverse complement strand
GGTGGGAGCTGGGGGTGAGAGAATGGGGGAGAGGGGTGTTGGGGGTTTGGTACAGAGAGGAGCTTTGTTCCCACCAGGTGCTCCATCTCACCCTGAGCATCCTGGGAACTGCAGCCCAGGCCTGGGGCGTCTGATCTCATCACCGCCCCACCAGCCCCACACAGCCTCTGCCCACGCCATTATTTAGGTCATTTCTTGTATGTCTCACAGATCATCGATAGAAAGTACAAAGGTAGGTTGATTAACTTTTTTACTTAAAGATAGAATATGTAATCATTTTCCTTCAATTAATATTCTTCTGTAACACTATTTTAACGGCAGAAGTGTATTCTATCATATAGATATTTTATCATTTCTATCACCAGTGTTTGATTGTAAATAGTTAATTTTTATACTACAAAATAAATATTCTAACATGTTCAAAAATAAAGTCTTAACATTAAATGTATCCCTGGATACACTGGTAACCAGCCTGTTCTCATTTCAAGATCCTTGTCTCAACTGTATCTGCAAAGTCCGTTTTTCCAAACACATTTATAGTCACAGGTTCAGGGTAGACCGTTCTTTTTGGAGGGGGCACAGTCAAGCCACCATGGTGAGTCTGTGGCCCGAATCCTGGACTAGAGGAGGGGGCGGAGAGCCTGGGTGAGTTGCCTCATGAAGGGGGTCAGGCCTCAGAGGACCTTGGAGTTGGGGCACAGGGGAAGGGCGGTGTTTCAGGGCTGGTGGCTGCTGGAGCCTGAGCAGTCCGCAGAGAAAGTGAGGAATACTGAGTGGGACTGCTCTGTAATCGCATTTCTGAGTGCTGGAGTCTGAAGGTAGTTTGCGGCCTCTTTCGGGTATGTGTGTCAGGGGAGATGAAAGAAGTGTTCAGCGATGTCGGCAGGGTCTGGGCAGCAGCATGTCAAGCAGGTGGGGACCCAGGAGGCTCTAGTGGGTGTGTGAAGCAGCGGTGCTGCCCAGAGCTAGAGGGCCAGACCAGCCAGGGCTGCACCAGGCGGCAGGCAGCGGCTGTGGGAGGCAGAGGGACAGGGGGCAGGGCACTGGGAGGCTCCACAGAGCTCACTGCCCCTCAGCCAAACTGGGCTGCTCTGTGCAGACACGGCTGGGCCCCAGAAAGGCCAGACTGCTGATTTGGAGGAACAGGAGGGTCCTGAGGGTCGAGGAATACACACTTCTATACATAAAGACCCTCGAGAAGACACGCAGCCAAACTAGACCTGTACGCAGCATGTGAGGCCAGGGGCTCCCAACTCCAGGCTTGCAGCTGGCCAGGAAGGAAAACAGTGAGTGTGTGGAGGCTGGGAGTCCCAGGACCCAGAGAGTATGAACTAGGGAGGCCGAGGGGCAGGCCAAACAGGCGAGGGGCTCCCGCAGCTGCCTTTTTTCCTGCCTGACTCCACGTGGGGGTCCCTGTCTCTCAATTCTGAGTACCTGAACCCTCTGTTTAAACAAACAGGCCACAAGCTACTCATCTGAGTGTGTACCCCTTCCTGCAGGTGCCTTGGTGAAGGGTTGGGGGAGCAGTGTGCACCGAGCGTCTGCCCTGCCCTAGCTATTGGGTGGCTATTCTCACACGCATGGTCAACAGGGCACACCGACCTGACAGTGGACGTGAATTCACACAGCAGGGCTCACCGACCTGACAGTGGACGTGAATTCACACAGCAGGGCTCACCGACCTGACAGTGGACGTGAATTCACACAACAGGGTTCACCGACCTGACAGTGGACATGAATTCACACAATAGGGCACACTGATATGAACCCCCAAATACTCAGTGCGGTGTTTGCTCTGCTATTAATAAGCGGGTTCTTCTAAGATATTTAAATAATGTGGGAAATTGCTTATGCTATGATATTGAGTGAAAATAAGATTGAAGGTTATATGTAGTAAGGCTGCATTAAAGCTATTTATTATAAAATGCAATTTAATATAAATATAATATCACACTACAAAATACAATATATCATACATACCATACACACACTACACACACACACACACACACCCCCCCCAGAGAGACAGAAGCGAGGAGAAAAAAATGACTGTAGAGAGAAGGTCACCAAAAGGTTAGCATTGCTTCTCCCTGAGGGATTCTGACTCACAATGCTTTGCAGTATTTTCCATATATGCACAAGAATAACAATAATCACACCCTTTATCAGACAATCGCGCTCCTGCCTTCCCGGGCGGCCTGTGGGTGTCCCTCTCCCTTTCACTGGGTGCCTCACTTCCCATCACTTGACTCCACAAGTGGCCTCTCTTCTTCCCACTCTGTGCTTGCCTTGGGCGGCCCTGTCCACATCTTTGTTCTCAATCACTACGGACAGCTGCCACTCTCAATTTCTGTGTCAATTCCAGCCCTGTGGCTCCCTCCAAGACATTGCTCCTGAACTCTAGGCTGAAGTCTCCAACTGTGGATAGGATAAGTCTTTCCAGGTGACCTTGGAGCCCTCCAGGTCAGCATGTCTTTGCAAACCTCTCAGCCTATGGTGCATCGCAGAGGCTCCTCACCTCTGAGCATAGACTCCTCACAGAACAGGGGGAGTTGCTCTCGCACCCTCCTCCTCCTCACCCTGCACTGAGTCGGGTGTCACACTGCCAATCCTTCTCTGGGTCCTTGCTGGCACCGCTTTCATTCAGGGCCTCATCATCATGCAGCTGGCAAGTGTTTCGTAGGAAAAGGTTGGTCAGATTGGCCTTTGTTTTGGAAAGAAGTTCTGGCAGCGTGGGTGGTGGGTGGTGCGGGGAACTGCCGAGGTGACACACAGGGCCTTGACCTCCCTGCTGTTCCCTGGTGTTTAACTCTGCAGCTTGGAAGGAAATATTTTCATCTCTCCCATTTTGGGATTCTTTTATATTTTACTTAGAAAAACAAAATAAAATAACCTCCCCCACCCCCCTAAAAAAAACTTTCTATTGGCTTCAAAATCTTATTCCATAGTTGTCTCTGTAATCTTCTACATGATTTTTCCTGAAAGGTAATAAACAATTGGGAACTTATTAGCATATGTAGGTAATTCACACGCTTTCCCTGCTGCAGATCTCCTCTTCCTAGGTGACATCCTGTCTCAGCTTAGCAGGAAATTTCTGCTGGTTTTGCCCAAATAACATGGAAAGACTTAAGGTTGTTTTTGTTGGTTAGAAGAGCTAGAGACTAGGCTGTCTGTAAGATGCTTTATAAAGCAAATTTCTCACTGATGTTTACAGGGAGACAAAGTGAGAGTTTATGGGGCGACAGCCACCTGTCCTGCCCCGGGCTGACCTCTGGGGGCACTCACAGGGAGGGAGACATGCCTGCCACACACGTCTCTGTGGCAGAGAGCCTCAGCTCAAAGCTGGACATTCACCTGGTTTCCGGTCCCCAGGAAGAAGGTGGCATTCTGCTTGTTTGCCCGACAGCTGTCTTCTTTGCATCTTCTCCGACTTTGCTCTTTCAACCATCCTCGTGATGTACAAATGACCTTTGCAGAACCGGTTCATGGAGGGAGTTCTAAACACTCACTGAAATAAGTGTGTCTGTGAGGGGGCTTCTCCTACCCATGAGGGTGTAGGAGGTTCCTGGGTTGAGTGGGACGAGGGGCAAACTGTGAAATGAATCTGATGGAAATGACAGCCAGGAGGAGGGGGAGAAGCCCGGTGCTGGGTCCTCTGCCCAAGCAATGAATTAGTGGAAATGGCTGTGTCTGCGCTATCCAGGGCTGTTTTCCATAATTTAGCACACAGAATGGTACAGAAAAGCGTTCCAAGCATTGTCATACATAAGGAGAGTCAAGCTTGTGGCAGGAAATAGCAGAAGAGTTTAGGCTACTTTGTGGTTGAGTCAAGAGTTGCTTTCAGCTTTCCAGCTCTTCTTCAGAGCCAAGCAGTTGCCCAAGGGGTCCTGAACTCAGGGCATCAGGAAGCCCATCGAAGGGCTGGCAAAAGCTGACTTCAGCAGAACACTTTCTAGGACAGTGCTATATGGGGATGAGGATGGGATCCCCCAAAGGAGTGCTGCAGCTCCCACAGACTGTGGCCAACCCCTACCCTCCCAGAAACCTGGGGCCCACACACACATATGAAGCTCTGCTTTTGCAGAGAACAGCATGCAAGCCAGGCATCAGCACTCTTGGCCTTCTGTCCCTGCCTCCAAACAACGCAGAAGGGAGGAGAATCTCCTGTTCAAAAGAGACCATGGGGTGGGGAGGGCATGTGAGCCTGTCTAGAGACGCCTCCCCAATACCCTGATCTGGCTCTGACCATTAAACCAACACACTTAGAACACATGTGCACATACTAATATATGCACATACATTAAGGGTGTAAGTGAATAGTAACAGCCTTTTAATCTGCAGAGCTTTCTGATTTTAGGTGAAGAAAAAAAATTGCCAGTACTTTTGCATCAAAGAGAGAGGAGATAAACTTGCTAATTGAAAACCGGTTTTCGTGGAGGAAAATATGGAGGCGCCGGCTATGTAAATCAGCATATGCCCAGATCTAAAGGAAACCATGCCAGGCCAAGAGGAAATTAAGCAAATCAGGATAATGAGGAAACAACCACATGCGCAAATTAAAAGCACTGAGGTGCTTTAGTTCATCATCTCAGGAAGGCTGGCAGTGGACAGCTGGGAGGTGCTGGGAACACGTGTTTGGAGTCCCAGGCGTGTCTGTGCTGGTAGGTGGGTGGGTGCCCGCTTTCCCACTCAGGTCACGGAGGGTTTTTCACGCAAGTTCTTCAATGCCTGGATCCTAATGCTGCCTTTTGCATCCAGGAAGCCCCTTCAAATGCCTTTAACAAGCACTGGTCTCGCGCTGGCATTAGCTGTGCTTGGGTTTCCCAAGTTTAGCAACCTGAGGGGTTTACAGCGCACGGAAGTCTCTGTCCAGCTCTCCGTGCGCGTCGCCAGGGGCTGGGCTGAGGCCGTGGCCAGGGCTGGGGAGGAGGTTGGCAGCCTGGGAAGCAGGATCTGCGGCGGGGGAGGGCGAGCGCCGTCTGGTGGCCGCTGCGCGTGGCCAGCGGGCTCGGTTCTGCCGGCGCTGCCCACGAGTGCCCCGGGCGGAGCAAGGGTCCTCGGAGCTGGGGTCTGTCCTTGGTCCCAGGAAGCTCGGGACGCAGCGTCAGAGGCCGCGTGCGGTGGGGGAGGCAGGAGCACAGACTGTGCCTGGGGCATCCGGGGCGAATTCACAGCGGGGGTCCTGCCCGCCAGGGGGGAGTCGTGGGCAAAGGCCCTGAGGCCACCTGCCTGCTGCGTGCAGGGCGTGGGACAGGAGCCGCCAAGGCCAGCGGGCCACTGGGGCGCGGACTTTAGACCAGGCACCCACGACTCAACCTCCCAGCCAGGGGACCCGCCGGGTCTTAAGATCGTGTCTGGACGATTTGTGCAAGAGAAATCCGCCCACGCCAGGCAGCGTCCGGGCCGCCAGCGCCGGGATCCGCAGGCCAGTCCCGTCCCGGTCCTGCGCCCTGGACTCGGATGAGGCTGGGTAGGGAACGGCCCGCGCGGTCCCCGCCAACCCGCGCCCCTCCACGCCGGCCCCCGTCGGCCCGCGCGCTGCCTCAGCCCCAGCCCTGCAGCGGGACCTGCCCGATTCGGGCGCCGCCACCTCGGCTTCCTCTTGCCCTTGAGTGATGAGCCCGGAGCCTGGGTCGGGCCGTGCGCGCCTCTCCGGCAGTGCGGTCGGTCCCAGAGGCCCAGAGGCCACCGGGGGCGGCATCCGCGGGAGCCTGGCCCGGCGCGCCTTCGGCCCTCGCCCACCCACGTCCTCCGCGGCCACCCGGGTCCAGCGGCCCAGCGGGGCAGGAGCCGGGGCCGGGGCTTGGGAGCGCGCGGGAGGACGGGGGCCGGCGTGCAGGGGCGCTGGCGGGCGGGGACGAGGCGAGGGCCCGGCCCGGGGGCTGTGGCGGCGGCGGGGGCGGCCGCGCTGGGCGGGCGGGGAGGGCGAAGGCGGGAGGAGGAGGAGCTCCCCGCGCGGGGCAGGGGCGGAGCGAGCGGCCGCGCCGCGGAGCCAAGTGAGTTCGCTCCGGAGCCCGCGCCGCCGCCGGCCCGCACCTCGGGCGCCCGCCGCCGCCCCCGCCGGGGATGCAGGATGCAGGCGGGCGCCAGGTTCCAGCGGCGGCGGCGGCAGCTGCAGCAGCAGTCCCGGCAGCGGCAGCCTCTCCTCTGGCCGATGAACGCGGAGCCGCCGCCGCCGCCGCCGCCCTGGGTCTGGATGGTGCCCGGCTCTGCCGGGCTGATCCGCCTCGGCCCCGGGGTCGCGGCCCCTCCGGTGCTGCTCGCCTCGGCCGAGCCGCCCGCGGCCCCGCTGCTCCCCGGGCTGCCCGCCTGGCCGGTCCCGAGCGAGCCAGTGTTGCCGCTGCTGCCGCTGCCCCCTGCGCCAGACCCCACCGCCGCCGCCGCCGCCGCCGCCGCCGCCGCCGCCGCCGCCGCGCACCACTTCCCCGCGCTCCATGGGCAGGTAACGTGTCCCCGCCCCGCCTCGGCCCGGCCCGCCAGCTCCCCGCTCCTGGGCGCGCCCTGCCGGGCGCGGCCCGGCCCGGCTCCGGCCTCCCGAGCTCGCGCGCCCTCCTCCTTCCCCGCGTCCGCGCCTCCCCAGACCCTCGGGGCGCAGCGCGGCAGCCCTGCTTCGCGCAGCGAGAAAGTTCCTGCCCCGACGCCGGGCCCTCCGCCGCCGCCGTAGCGCTGGCAGGTGCCTCGGGTCTGGACGGAGCCCTGGAGGGACCCGCCACCCGCGCCCGCGTGGGGAGCGCCGCGAACTCGCTTCCGGCCGGGGGTCGCTGTCCACCACGCGGTGCTGAAGCGGCTCCGCCGGCACGGAGGCTGACACCGCGGAGAAGTTGGGACTTTCACAGTCTCCTCCAGACTTGGAAGCAAGCTGGGAATCGATAGCTGTTTCGGATTCTGATCTGGTTTGGATTTTCCCCCTTTTATTTGAAAATAGACTCAGGGCCATGCTTAAGAGAATTTTGACCGATGGAAGTGGCAGGGAACTCATGCCTTCGGTACTGAGAGGCGTTCCCCGAGACTCCTCGGCCCCAGGCCTGCCAGGGTCCACGCAGTCCCTAATGCCACACTGAACTTTAGAACTAGAGTTTGGCTTTTACAGCATGGAATTAAAAGAGAAAAAGTGACTGTACCTTTGATAAATGGTGCAGCAGAGATAGGCCGGCTGGTTTTGGCAAGATTCATTGTCATCTAACTATGCAGATGCATTTAAACAGGGAATAGCGAGTATTTTATTCCAAAGATTGACCTCATTAGCATATGCAAATGAGTGTTATGTTAGAATCCACCATTTGATTAATTTAATTCCTATATGATCTTGTGAGCTTTCCTAAAAGATGTTGTTAAACTGCTAAATTGGTCTTTAGACTTAATGATACATCACATATGCAGCGCTGGGTATTGTATTTTTATGTGTGATGCAGTTTATTTTGGGGTTTATTCGGTAAACGGTAGCTTTTGCCATATTTTGGAGGGGTGTTATATCAGAGTGCTGCCACTAGAGGTATATAATGTCAAGGAACTACATTTTTTTTTAAATTCTGTTTTAAAAAACTGCATTTTTTCCTTATGTTAATTTAAAAGAAAAATTTTAAAAATCCTTAGCATGAATATTTAAAATTTTGTGCTACCCATCTTCTGTAAAGTAAGAATATGTAGAACCAGAAGAATATTTTTCCCATAACAGAAACATCACAAATGCTTTTATGGTTTTAAAACAATAGATACTGAGGCGTTCCATGTTATTGAGCAATGTGTTTTATTAATATCTGATGAGGTCTCAGTTGTTTTAATTAGAGAGACGGTGTCCTGATTTACCAGTTCCTTTCCATGACCGATGTTTTATTCTGTGCATTGAGATCTTCAAGTTATGTGATGTTTAGATTTTTTTTTTTTTGCCATAGAATCTGTTTGTATTGGTGAACGTTGTATTGGTGAAACTTTGAATCTTAACTTCTTAGATATTTTTATTTTGAAAATATTAGTTGTTTGTAAAATGACAAATGCAATTAATACAAAATGCAATACTTAAAATAATATTATAAAATATAGCTTTATGCCTGCCTATAAAAATAATTTAAGAATTAGAAAAGGAACATCCAGCATTTCTCTTTTCCATGGTGGTTTCTCCTTCTCTCGGGGCGGAAACCCATTTCTTAGTGCCTGCTTGTGGTTTTGTGTTTAGAAGTTCTTTTTCAATATTGAAGAATGCAATGTTGCTAATGCTTTGTGATGATTCAGATATGAAAACTTACATAATTTTTTCTTTGATTTGTAAATATTCATAGTTTTTCTTGAGGAAATTTATCTGATAGTCAAATACATACATTTTGAAATTTCCTTTTCAAGCAGTTATTCCAGCATGTTTTGGTAAGAAGTCGGGTGGATGGATTCAGGCTAATGCAACTGTCTTTTCTTGCTTGGCTTGCAGTGGCTGTTTGCTGGCCATTCTCCATCCCTAGGAGCGGCCCCCTCTTCCACGGTGGAGCTGGTGCCCATCTTCCCACCTCTCTGCCCTTCTGCTCTTGCAGCTCCTATTGGGAAAAGTTGGATAGATAAAAGGATTCCTAACTGTAAGGTAAAAATTCGAGTAATTTAATTGGATAAGGGGCTTGTAATGATTAAGTTGTTGAACATCACCATAACAACAAAAACACCCACTCATTCTCTAGTTGCCATAAATTAGGCGTCCAGGTATAGGAAGAAATCATTTCAGAATTAGATTCATCTGCTCAAAGGCATCACCAGATGGGGGGCATTGTGTTTTAGTTTAGGATATTTGGATTCCATGGAACAATGTAAAATTTCCAATTTTTGAATCAGAGTCTATTTTTTAAATTTTTTGTTTTTAAATTTGTAACCATTGATCAAAAATCTAGACTTAAACATTACACAATACCAGCTGAAGTTTTAAAAGTGAGTTTTTCTTGGCATTATGCTTTAAGTTTTCATCTTTCTAATGGTTTGTTTTGGCTTTTGGATTCAAATTTACTGACTACATTTTGTTTACAAGAAAACTAAAGAAGTAAGTTGTTGATGTGTTCTACAGCATAGTAATTATCTCATTGGCATGATTCTTCAATCAGTAAACTGACTGCTGGGCTGGAGTGACCGAGTCAGTGGTTGAAGGCCAGCCCAGAAGACTTTCACTAGGTGGTGATTGGGATCAAAGCCCTGTGGAATGTTCTTTAAGTTTTAGAATGACACTTTATTATAGAGTCCCCAACAATAGAAGGTTCATGTTTGATCCATGTAAGGCAACGTAAATCTTTTCATAGTCATGTTGAGCTTTTATCATTCACCTTGCCTTAAATGTTATGCTTGCATTATTTTTGGACAGATCTTTTTTAATAATTCCTTTGCTCTGGACTCAACGTGGATCCATCCGGAGGAGTCAAGATTGTTCCATGGGCATGAAAAACCTCACTTGCTGGCAAATCAAGTAGCTGTGTCTCTGTCCAGGCCAGCTCCTGCCTCCAGGCTGCTCCCCACAGTGGTGTTAGCACCTCAGCCCATCCCAGGTTGGTGCCCAGATAACGTATAACGTCGATAATGTGCTTTTTATTTTTGTTTTAATCATAAATTAGTTTTGGGTAGGAAAGCTATACTTGTCATTTTAATGAAACAATTATCGTGGTAAAATATAATTTCTTTTCACAAGCATGAAGTTATTTTAAAAGAAAGGAGTCTTGGATAGCTTATTCACTATTGTTTTTTTCTGGGGTTGCTGGATATGAGATCTGAATTGTACTCGCAATGCTCTATTTTTAGGATTGGACCAGGTTTCCTGCTGATAGCTCTTAATAGGGGCACTAATTGACCAGTCAGCTCTTTAACAAATGTTGCTTGTCCACGGCTCTGCAGTGAGGTGCGAGGAATGAGGTTTGCTGATCTGTAAGACGTGAGAACATGTGTGATCTCTGTGAATGTTGCCTTCCCGTGGTGGGCGATAGTGAGATGGACTATGACATGCCCTGTCTGAAAGATGGATTTTGTTCTATCTTTGGAGTCTAGTGACCTGAAAGAACGTTTGTCCTGGAACAGACTCCCATGAAACAACCCCTGGATAAAAGATTGTATAATAAACCTGTATAGTAACAGGAGAATATAATCATCTTATGAATTTTTAAATTGATTTTTAAAATCACTGTAACACGTGGATCATTTTATAAAAGCAAACGCTGCCAGTGCGAAAATTGTCGGGCAACACCTTCCATTATGGAACATTTTATGACTTCAGAATTGCATTACCTTCCTGTAATTTCCTACCTACCAAGTTTGTCTCAATATGTGTCTCTAAAATTTAGTAATAAGAAGACGTTCCTGTGTGGATAATGCAGTGCTGATTTAGGAGATATATTTGTTTTCTTCTCTGTTTGCTACACGTTTATTCCAATCGGCTATGAATCTTGCTTAGTAATAGGTCGGGAAGAACAACTAAACTGTTTGTGTTTTTCACAGGCCTAAGTGATTTCTGACTGCAACTTGTCCTTGTAATTATGCATTAGGGATTCATTGAAATCTGAGAGAGCATCGGATATGCAAGGCATTTATAAACATTTTACTCTTAGATGTTCATGTTTCCTGTTTAATTTAATGATGACAAAAGATGATTCAATGGCATGTGTGGTATGAGGAAGACGTGACTTTGGAAGGTTCTTTTAGTATATGAAAAGGTAATATTTTACTTTCCTAATGCAGTGGCAATAACTGTCATGAAAATAACCAGCAAATTTAGTTTAAAAAAATGGTGATATCAGCTTACCTGTTCCTACAAAGTCTGTAAGTGAACTTTTCTTTCCTCAGTTCACCCCAGAGTATAATATAGACATTTTCCAGCTTGCCTTCGCCTTCTTCTTAGGAAATTCATATATAAATGTGCTAAATATCTGTTTAGTTGGGGAAGTTTATGGACACCTCTCATAGATTTTCCATCATATGGACATTATTTACTTACTGTTGTGTGTCAAATATGCAATCCTTTATTAGAAACATATTTGTATTGATTTTACCTTCTTTTGATTTTTGGATGAATCTATTTTTTAAATTTTTTAAAATTATTTTTACAATTTTTTGTGGGTACGTAGTAGGTGTATGTATTTATGGGGTTCGTGAGATGTTTTGATACAGGCACACAATCTGAAATAAGCACATCATGGAGAATGGGGTATCCAGTAATGATCTATTTTTAAGAACAAAATAAAATAACATTTCTTATAAACATGATAAATAGCAGAATAACCTTTCATTCTAACCTAGCCTTTAACAAAGCTTAGATTTTTTTCCCTGCTTTTTTTTTTTTAATTTATGGATCATATGTGAATATAACACCTACCATTTTAATTATGTTTTGGGGAGAAAGGTGCCCGACATCAAACAAAGGTAATTGAATAATCAAGTGTATTTGCTTTGAGATGGTAATTTGTGTTGCTTCATGAAAACTTTACTTTTTTGATAAATTTCAGAATTTTTGGAATTTACCCAACTTTGAAATGCATGTATTGAAGGTCCCTTAGGCCAAATAAAACCTCTAATGGGGTTATTCATGTGTTATTAACTGCTTAACAGAGAACCTGGGCTGGGGGCAAGTAGAGGTAGAAGGTAGGATAAGCTCCATGTAAGTTAAAAATTAACGTGCATCATTTTAATTTTATGGTAGCTAATGAGAAAATACAACTTTATTAAGACACTGGCATATAAATATTCACATATGCTTTTATTACTAAAAATTACCAAAGTTTTCACATCCTATTATGAATTGATAAATTTATATATTATAGTTAATTTATATCACAGATATATATTATAAAAGTATACATTTATAAATATATGCATGTCCTATATATAAAATATATCATGTGTAAATATACAATTGTTATATGACATCGATCAATCTTGTTATAAAGTTTTATATTCAGAAGTAAGTGGCCTTAGAATTAGATATATTTTATCGATCCCTTTCAAGTTAATCAGTGAAGCAGAATTAGAGCTCCCAGAGAACTGAAAGAGTGAGTCAAACTTGCTCATTTTAAACAGGTCTAGTGAGCTAAGCTCATTTTCCTTTCTTGGATAGGTATAATTTTTCTGTAGTGATCATTCTTTAAGTACTTTTAAAATTTGTGCTGTTGTTTTAGGGATAATGGCAGTTTATACTGTGAACTCAAATGATGGAACCCAGCAGGTGGGTTTGTTTGAATGAACTGGGTCGTTTGTTGAACTGAGTTAGAATCTCTCTGGTAGAGATGGGGGTGAGACTAATATCAAACTTACTGTTGATTAAGAATTTACTGCATGGCACAGAGTCTCAGATAATATGAGCACAATTTGGATGAATTTGGAAAAGCTATCTAAGCTTTAATAAGCATTATAAAGGACCCCATTTTTTCATACACCACACTCATTCATGACCAGAAGGATGATGGTCGCCTGCCATCACGCTCCATTGTAAACAAGCCTGTTGGCCATTTTTGAGCCTCCCAAAGGACCCACCTTCTCATGCATCACCTCGGGGGCTAGCCCTTCAAAATATGAATGGGGAGAGGCATGCAAGTGGCAGATGCTTTCTGCAGGTGTTTGAGGAGAACCTCAGCGGGGGGATCCTCAGCCTCTGTGCTGATGCCACCTTGGGGCAGGAAGAGTCAAATTAATTCCAAATGAAGGACTTAGAATGTCCAAAGGTACAAAATCAAGAGGAGCATTGTGTGATTGGGCAATTCCAAGTGGCCAAATGTGGTTCGGCTGTGGGAGGAGATGTAGCAGGGATGGGCTCTGGGGGCCTCTTCAAACAAGACCCGTCACGTGAGACCTGTGCTGTGAGTCAGTCCCCTGGATCCTCACGGACTGTTGGGGACTTTATGTCATTCTTACGCTCCGGATCCGTGGCTCCTCCAGGAAAGTGTGAACTTGTTCTCAGGAAGCAGAGGAGCCACAGAAGAGGCAGACCTTCTCACGGACAAACAAATCCAAGCCTGCAAATAGTTACATCTGCACCAGAAACTAAAGTCTCCAATTAGTAATTTCGCAGCTTTCAAAGAAATTCTTCCTGATCATTGTGAATGGGTTAAATTGAGAAATAATCTAGGACCCATTGATTCCCAGATCTCAGAAGTGGATTCAGGGCTGGACAGGCAGGGAGAGGCGACCCGCCCCGCAGTCACCGCCTCTTCCTCAGCAGCACCTCTGCACCAGCTGCTGCATCCCAGCCCACACTTCCTGGCTCCCTGCAGTCCTGCCAGACTCTCTTCTTCCCAGGCAGAAGGGGCTCACGCTGCATCTTAGGACATGTGGCTCATCACAGGCAGATGTGGAGAAGGGTCCGGGTGGAATGAGTACTACCTCCAAGGAGTCTCTGTTTTCTACTGCTAAAAGTAAGAGCTTCAGAGTCCTTCAAGCCATTCAGGGATTAAAGAACTTAAATCAAGAGTATCAAGCAGTGGGAGGAGAAGGTAGTTAATTCAGCTTCTGTACAGCAAAGGCAAATGAGATAGAAGAATCTTGCTGGAAACTGGAGATTTATGCAAAAGTCCATGTCAGCTTAAGATCAAAGAGTCTGATTCTACCAACAGACACCCTGATGGGCAAACCAAACATGACCGGCTGTACCTCTCTTCATTCACAGAGAGAGAGAGAGAGAGAGAGAGAGAGAGAGAGAGAGAGATGAGATGAGATGAGATGAGATGAGATGAGGTGTCTGAAGTATTCTGCTCCATAAAAGATTCATTTGCTCAAAAGCTCCAGAAGAGAAACAAATCTGAGAAATGGATTTTGGGCAGGAATTAGTAACCACTTTAGGCAAAACAACTTTTGCCTATCTTGATAGGTAAAAGAAAGTAGAAGACAGAAAAGCAGTAAAACATAAACTCAGAAGGGAGTTGGCCAATGTGAAAAGACAGTTTGAGTAAATGAGAAAAGAAAGCAAAGAAACTTTTGAAAACTAGCAACTAAAATCAACAAAGAGAAGAACTAATTATGCATCTGATGAAAGAAGACAACATAGAAAGATTCTTAAGCATGAACATATGTGACTATGAAAATCAGCTCGTGACAGTGGGAGAAGGGGATATATGTGTAAAATAAAAAGCAAACAGACCTAGATAGCTTTGACTTCCATGAGGAAAAAAAAGCAGATTTCACCAGACATAGTAAATGGAGCAAAGAAAGCCATATATCCTGGTCACCGTAGCCTGGAGACATTTTATGAATGTTGGAGGCACTGCTTAAAAGAACACAGAAGCTGACACAGCTTCAGACCATCCTGCAGTACCAGACAAGCTTGGTTCATGGGGGAATATTTGGAAAATTATGAGGAGAGCATCTTTTGATTGAAGCAATTTATGCCTCATAAGAAAGTCATACAAATGCATAAGCATGGAAAAGATGTCCTTAAAAAAGCAATGAATTGACTTTACCGCACCTCATGTTTTCACCTCAAATTCTTTGTGTAAAATTAATGTTGCTGCTTCTCTGTCTACATCTTGTATTTTATTCTTACCAACTTTTGCCTTATTTTTTGTTTTAAGCTCAGGTCAATTATTTAAAAGTACAATGTCTGCCTTTGCCTTTTGAAAATTAAGTTTAGCATATTTAGATTTGTTTTACTATATGTGTATTTATCTGTCATTATTACATTTTGCTTTTTATTTTCTCTTGTTATTCCTTTGATTTATTCTGTTTTTATTGTTGTGGGTGACGTTTATGTTTTATTTCATTTTGTTTACTTTTGTGTTATATGGTTATTTGGAATGTATTCATACTGATTCTATTTTCTCAACCAATTATCAGTAAGCTATTTTTTAAAAAGCAGACTTGAGGTTACGTTTTCTCAGTTTACAAATCATAACAACACAATTACTTTAGAATTATTTTATGAAATGTAAATTTGGAAAAGTTTACTTTATAAAATGTCATTTTTTCTTTTTAATTTTCTCAGATAAGTGATAAGTACATATAAAACAAGAACTAACAATGGAGAGGTCAATTTTCAAAAATACCTGTAATCGTCAACAATGTCTGTTAGTCCTTTAATATATATGTGAATATTTGTTAATTTGGTTGTAGGAATGAGTAAAAATTTAAGGCAATTTTTTTTTACACCACAAAGGAAAAAAATAGATTTAATATAGTGTTTCCTATTAATTAAACATTTTAATATAACTTTGTAGCAAGAGCATTTGTCCTATACTCCAGAAATTCCCATGAGTACTGAGAAAGGCCAAAAGGGATATGCCACTCAACAATATTCTGTGAAGTAATCACCTGTGGAAATTCATGAAAAAATGGATTAAGGTATTACATTTGTACTGAAAAGAACATGGCTAGTAAGTGGCTTAGTGACAGCGATAGGAAGCAATGAAAAACTAGTAAATAGCAGGTGGCTGATGAATTCCTAACTGTACTGATGTGGAAGTTCTTAACACCAAGAAAACGACAAAGCCTTCTTTATTCATTTGCATGTCACTCCATTTTTGAATTAGAAAATGAGTGAGTAACTAGTGTTTCAGGATCTCCTGATTTGCAGTAGCTAAACAGAGTCCATCCCGTACTATGAGGCATTAATGCAAAGGAACAGTATAAGCTTAGGACTTGAAAATTATATTTTTCTGCATGAGTGTGGGGATGGGGTGGAGAGAGTCCCTTTGCCAAAAAATGTGTCAAAATTGAGAAAGTTATGATTCTAACTTTGCAAAATAGACATTAGTTGCTATAAAATTTTCTTTATGCCTACTCTTCTCTAAATCATTTTAACTTACGGGATTAAAGACCCGAAACTTGCTTGTTGTTTCGTGCTGCGACCTTTTTATCTTTCTTTTTTTTAAATTATACTTTAAGTTGTGGGGTACATGTGCAGATCTTGCAGGATTGTTGCATAGGTACACACGTGCCATGGTGGTTTGCTGCTGCATCCCCCCTTTACCTACATTAGGTATCTCTCCTAATGTTAGCCCTCCCCAAACTCCCCAACCCCTGCTATTGCTCCCACAGCCCCCCCACCCTCAAACAGACTCCAGTGTGTGATGTTCCCCTCCCTTGTCCATGTGTTCTCACTGTTCAGGACCCACTTATGAGTGAAAACATGTGGTGTTTGGTTTTCTGTTCTGTGTCAGTTTGCTGGGAATGATGGTTTCCAGATTCATCCATGTCCCTGCAAAGGACAGGAACTCATCTTTTTTATGGCTGCATAGTATTCCATGGTGCATATGTACCACATTTTCTTTATCCAGTCTATCTTTGATGGACATTTGGGTTTGTTCCAAGTCTTTGCTATTGTAAACAGTGCCACAATGAAAATATCAGAATGATTTATAACCCTTTGGGTATATACTCAGTAATGGGATTGTTGGGGCAACATTTTTTATTTACAAAAGTTTATTTTAATAATTATAATCTGGATACATACATTATGTCAGTAAAATTGAGGAGATGAGAAAGAAGGACTGTGAAAGTATAAAGTCTTTAAAAATCCTTCATGTTTTTAAAAAACAGAAGCAATAAGAAATCCCCACTCTTGAAGACCAAATGAACTAAGTTATATTGGACTGAAATTGACCAGAATCTCTTCCCACTAACTAGTAGCAAGCACTGAGTAAAAAGCAGTAACCCCGTATCACTGGTGGAAGAGGAGAGACGTATAAGAATCCTTTTTTGTGGTGTAGGGATGTAAGGATGGCTGAAAGCTGGGGTAAGGGTACAAATACTGAAAAAGATTTTCACATACCCCAGAATTTTAAGCAAAATACATTTTTTAAAGAATTTGAAGCTTGTGGGGCATTGAAGGCAAACATGACAACAAAATCCAAATCCAGGTCCACCCCCTGAATAAATTAACAAAATTGGATTCACTAACAGCTTGACACAAGAAGGGGTATGCCCATTCCCTGGAGTAAATACTATTTATCTCATTCATTATTGTTCTATTTATGTTGCCTCGCACTTAATAGAGAAAATTGCAAGACACACAAACCAAGCAAGAAGTGATAAACTATTGACAAGATACAAGATAATCAACAGAGTCAGACCCTAAGATGACACAGATATTAGAACTATCAGACAGTTCTGTCATTAACCATGATTAACATGTTAAATAAACCCATGGAAAGGAGAGCAACATAAATAAGCAGATAGAGAATTCCGTCAGTGATATGAAAAATATAAGAGAGTCTAATTAAAATATCAGAAAAGATGAAACAAAGCATAATGAAAAATTACTTTGATGAACTCATGGATAGATGTGATACAGCCAAGAATTAGGTAAATTAAAGATAGATCAATAGACCTGTAACAAAAAGAGAAAGCAACTAAAAACATGGAATGTCCTTTTCCAGAGCCATGAGATAATGTCAAATGGTTTAACTTATGTATAATTGAAGTCTGAAAAGTACATGGAGAGAATACATGGAAGATAGAATATTCGAAGACATAATGAACAAAGGAGATAAAAATGGACATTATGAAACTGTAGATCCAAGAAGTTCAACAAACCGTAGGACTAATAAATAGCAAAAACAAGAAAAACCTGAAATTGAAAACTAGATGAATCGTATTTAAACTTCTGATTCAAAGAGCTTTATATCAAACAAAAACAATTATTGAAAGCTAAGTGAAATGAAGATTTTTTTCAAGTAAACAAAAGCTGAAAAGATTCGTTCTTTGTAGATTTGCAGTTCATAAAATTACAAAGAAGCTTATCAGTCAGGAATAATATACTAGCATAGAGACAGTTACTCTACACAGAAGAAGAGTGCTAGAGATGGAGTACATTAAGGTACAATATATATTTTTCTGTTTTTAATTGTTTTAAAAGAGAATTGACAGTATAAAGAGCAAAAAATAGTTATATAATGTGTAAAATTATACACAAAATCAAAATGTGTGCCAAAAATTTCACAAAGCATGGAAGGAAGAAATCGGAAGTATGGAATTGTAAAGCTATTGTACTATACATGATGTGTTATAGTATTATTTGAAGGTGACAAGTTAAAAACATACTTTATGTCTTTTGAAGATATACTTTATCTTCTTTGAAGATATAAGATGTAAGTATGTCTTTATATCAAAATTCGCCATCTATTCAGATTAAAAACAAAACAATACAAAACCACCTGTAAGTCAACTAAGAATTAAAGGAGACATCTTCAAATTGGCAGAGGACATCTAAGGAAGATCTACAGCTAACATGGTACTTAATAGTGGAAGGATAATGTTTTTCCTATAAGATGATGATACACTTATCTTCAAAAGATATAAGACATCTTCAAAAGATATAAAGCAGTAGAGTAGCAGACACTTAAAACTGTAAAAAGAGTTATAACTAATAAAATTATGGAAATAAAAATGAAATCATAATAAACATTCAACCCCAAAGCAGACAAAACAAGAAGGCAAAGGATCAAAGTAAAGTTGGAACAAATATTTTAAAGACTATAAAATGGTGGATTTAAATATAAAGAGCTAAACTCCCTAATGAAAAGACAGAGGTTTTCAGATTTTCAGTTCCAAATATACGATGTCCATAAGAAACTCACTTTTTATAATAAGACACCATGAGAATAAAAGTAAAGGCCTGGAAAAGCTATAACACGTAAATACAAATCAAAAGAAAGCTGAAGTGACTGTATTAATATTTGACAAATTTTATTTCAGAACAAAAAGTATTACCAGGGATAAAAAGGAACACTGCATAACTAAAAAAAAAAAAAACACAAGAAAAGAAAATCAAACACCGCATGTTCTCACTCATAGGTGGGTGTTGAACAATGAGAACACGTGGACACAGGGAGGGGAGCATCATACACTGGGCTCTGTTGGGGCGAGGCAAGGGAGGGATGGAGGGTGAGGAGGTTGGGGAGGGATAATATGGGGAGAAATGCCAGATGTGGGTGGTGAGGAGATGGAGGCAGCAAACCACATTGCCATGTATGTACCTATGCAACAATTCTGCATGATCTGCACATGAACCCCAGAACCTAAAGTACGATAAAAAAAAGTAAATACTCACAAAGAAAGCATAACAATTCTAATAAAAGAAATTCAAAATTCATAAAACAGAAACTGATAGAACAGAACAAAGAAATAGAAAATCATGTTTACAGTTGGAGATTTCGATATTCAAAAACCAACTGTAAGTCAACTAGGAATTAAAGGGGACTTCCTCAAATTGTCAGAGGACATCTAAGGAAGATCTACAGCTAACATCGAACTTAATAGTGGAAGGATAATGTTTTCCCTCTAAGATGAAAAGCGAGGCAAGACTTCGTGCTGGGAGCTGTAGCCCTGCAACAAGGCAAAAAGAAAAAAGAAAACGAAGACATACAAGTTAGGGAGGAAGACACAAAACTGTGCAGCCAAATAACTATATAGACTATTTCGGAGAGTCTATCAAAAACTACTAATACGAAAAAGGAAGTTTAGCAAGGTTGCAGGATGCAAGGCCAATGTACAAAGTTCAATCGTATCCCTGTATTACTGGTAACAAATCATTAGAATTTAAAGTAAAATAAAATACCAGTATCATTAAAACTGCACTGAAGTTATGATGTATTTAGGGATTAACCTAACAACATGTGAAAATCATGAAACATTGATGAAATAAAGAAGACGTTAATAAATGGAGGAATATTCTATATTCATAGACTGGAAGGCTCAATAATGTTAAGATGTCAGTTCTGTCGAGATTGATCTCGACATGTTTAATGCAACCCTAAACAAAATCCAAGTGTCATGGAAATTGACATGCTGATGCAATAATTAATATGGACAGGCAAAGGAAGTGGAGTCACCATAATAGTTCTGAAGAAGAAAACAAGTGTGGAGGACACAGGCATAGCTGATCTGAACATTGATGATAAATCTCCAGGAACTAAGGCTTTGTGCAGTTGGCAAAAGTGTAAGAGTAAAGATCAATAGAACATACTAGTAGGCTATCCAAAAGTAGACACATGCATATATGGCCGATTGATTTTTTTTACAAGGGTAAGAAGAAAAATCAATAAAGACCATATTTTAGCAAAGTCTCAGGATACAAAATCAACGTGCAAAAATCACAAGCATTCCTATACACCAATAACAGACTTAAAGAGAGCCAAATAAAAAACGAACTGCCATTCACAATTGCTACAAAGAGAATAAAATACCTAGGAATACAACTAACAAGGAACATAAAGGACCTCTTCAAGGAGAACTGCAAACCACTGCTCAACGAAATGAGAGGACACAAACAGATGGAGAAACATTTCATGTTCATGGTTAGGAAGAATCAGTATCGTGAAAATGGCCATACTGCCCAAAGTAATTTACAGATTCAATGCTATCCCCATCAAGCTACCAATGACCTTCTTCACAGAACTGGAAAAAACCACCTTAAACTTCATACGGAACCAAAAGAGAGCCCACATAGCCAAGTCAATTCTAAGCAAAAAGAACAAAGCTGGAGGCATCACACTACCAGACTTCAAACTATACTACAAAGCTACAGTAATCAAAACAGCATGGTACTGGTACCAAAACAGAGATATAGACCAATGGAACAGAACAGAGGCCTCCAAGGCAACACAACACATCTACAGCCATCGATCTTTGACAAACCTGACAAAAACAAGCAATGGAGAAAGGATTCCCTGTTTAATAAATGGTGTTTGGAAAACTGGCTAGCCATGTGCAGAAAGCAGAAAGTGGACCCCTTCCTGACACCTTACACTAAAATTAACTCCAGATGGATTAAAGATTTAAACATAAGACCTAACACCATAAAAACCCTAGAAGAAAATCTAGGCAAAACCATTCAGGACATAGGCATAGGCAAGGACTTCATGACCAAAACACCAAAAGCATTGGCAACTAAAGCCAACATAGACAAATGGGACCTAATCAAATTCCACAGCTCTGTATGGCAAAAGAAACAGTCATTAGAGTGAATCAGCAACCAACAGAATGGGAAAAAATTCTTGCAGTCTACCCATCTGACAAAGGGCTGATACCCAGAATCTACAAAGAACTAAAACAGATTTACAAGAAAAAAACAAGCCATTCAAAAGTAGGCGAAGGATATGAACAGACACTTTACAAAAGAAGACATACATGAGGCCAAGAAACATATGAAAAAATGCTCATCATCACTGGTCATTAGAGAAATGCAAATCAAAACTACATTGAGATACCATCTCACACCAGTTAGAATGGCGATCATTAAAAAATCTGGAAACAATGGATGCTGGAGAGGATGTGGAGAAATAGGAACACTTTTACACTGTTCAACCAAATTAGTTCAACCATTGTGGAAGACAGTGTGGCTATTCCTCAAGGACCTAGAAATAGAAATTCCATTTGACCCAGCAATCCCATTACTGGGTATATATCCAAAGGATTATAAATCATTCTATGATAAGGACACATGCACACGAATGTTCATTGCAGCACAGTTTACAATAGCAAAGACTTGGAACCAACCGAAATGCCCATCGATGATAGACTGGACAGGGAAAATGTTGCACATATACACCATGGAATATTATGCAGCCATCAAAAACGATGAGTTTGTGTCCTTTGTAGGGACATGGATGAACCTGGAAACCATCATTCTCAGCAAACTGACACAAGGACAGAAAATCAAACACCGCGTGTTCTCAGTCATAGGCGGGTGTTGAACAATGAGAACACATGGACACAGGGAGGGGAGCATCACACACTGTGGTCTGTTGGAGGGAAATAGGGGAGGGACAGCAGGGGATGGGGAGTTGGGGAGAGATGGGATGGGGAGTTGGGGTGAGATAGCATGGGGAGAAATGCCAGATATGGGTGATGGGGAGGAAGGCAGCAAATCACACTGCCGTGTATGTACCTATGCAACAATTTTGCATGTTCTTCACATGTACCCCAAAACCTAAAATGCAATAAAAATAAAAAATTATAAAAAAAAAAAAAAGAAAAGACCGTATTTTCAACAAATGACTTTGGAAGAAGTGAACATCTATTTGTCTTCAAAATAAGCAAGTAATTCTTGATCAATACATTTTACTATATATAAAAATTAACCCCAAATAGATGATTGACCTAGTTGTGAAACTGAAAACTATAAATTCTGAAGAAAATATTGAAGAAAAATTTTGTGACCTTGGATTGCAAAAATATTTCTTATATATGACATCAAAAGCATGAACCACAGAAGAAAATGCATTGATGACTTGAACTTCATCAAAATTCTAAAAAAGCTGTTGGTCTTTGAAATCACTTTTAATAAAATAAAATACTAGAAAAAGAAAAGCCACACAGTGGGAAAAATATTCACAAAACATGTATCTGATAAACACCAGAGCATACAAAGAACCTTCATAACTTAGTCATAAGAAAAAAACCAATCCAATACAAATGGAAAATATATGACCAGACACACTACCAACAAAGAGATGTGGATTGCTAGCTAGTAAGCACAGGAAATAGGGAGGGGTTTGTGAAAGCATGCAAAATTGCAGCTAGAGAGAAGAACAAATTCTAGAGTCTTTACCACTGTAGGATGACTATGGACAACAATGTAATTATAGTTTCAAATAGCTAGAAGGAGGAGTATTGGAATATTGAATGTTCCAAACCACAAAGAAATGATAAATATTTGAGATGATGGATATGCTCATTATCCTGATCTGGTCATTAGACTTCATGGGGCTCAAATTATCACTATGTACTCGTGAGTATGTGTTATTTTATGTAAGCTTAAAGAAAATAAAACAATTTTTTTAAAAAAAGGTCAACATCATATACCATTAGGGAAATGCAAGTTGAATGCATGGTCAGAGTCCCTACATACTTATTAGAGTGGCTATCATGAAAATAAAACAAAAACCTGGCAATGCCACATGGCAGTAAAAATGTGGAACAGCTGAAGTTTTCATAACTTGCCAGTGGGAATGCAACATGGAAGAGTCACTTTGAAAGTCAGTTGAGCATGTTGTTATAAACATCCTTATCATAGTACCCAATAATCTCACTCTTACATATTTGTCTTAGAAACATAAAAAGATGCTCCTGGAAACCTGCACACGGATGTTTATAGTAGCTTTATTCCTAAGTGATGTTAGCTGGTGAATGGATAAACAAACTTGGTTAGATCCAAACAATGACCTGTGACACAGAAATAACAAGGAACTAACTTCTTATATGTGCCATGACATGAATGGATTCCCAAAGCATTATGCCAGTGAAGGAATTCAGGATCAAACAGTTACATCATATATTATTTAATTTTTGTGACATTCAAGGCAAAGTAAAACTGTAAGAACAAAAAATACATCCGTGCTTTCCAGGGGATGGAGTTGGGACAAGGGTTTTGACAGCAACAGGGCAGAGGGCAGGTCTGGGGATGGTGGATGTTTATCTGGCCTCAGTGGTTCCGTAACTGTACACATTTGTTAAAAGCAGAGGGCTGTACACTGAATGTAAATTGCACCTGAGTGCATCCAACTTAAAAAAAAAATGACTTAAAAGACAGACCCAACAAAATGCCAGGATTTTGTTTGATCCTGGTTTGAATAAAACCAAACCAAAAAATGGACAATAGGAGAAAACACTGACTATGTATTTAATAATTTTAAGTAATTATTGTTGATTTGTTGAAGTGATGAGTTCCATGCTGATGTTTTTCAAAAGAACTCTTAATTTAGAGATATCTCCTGAAACATGTGAGGGTGAGCTAAAATGTCATGACTTGACTTTAGAATAATCTAGACATGGAGCTGGGTTGGTGTTGACCTGAAAGGAAGAAACTGAGGTGAAATTGACACAGATAGTTTATCTGGGCCAGGTTGTGGACAGCTGCCCTGTTGAACATTTCCAGGTTGCTTTGGGGAGTGCTCTGGAGAATGAAGGAAAGGCTCAGATTTTTTAAGAGGAAATGGACAAATCAGGAGGAGGCAGTTACAGAAGTGGCTCATTAGAGATTCTGCTTGGTTTACAGAAGTGACATTGGTTAGTGACGGGCTACACTGTGTGGCACTGTAGGGTGTATGGTCTTTGATGGCGACTTGGTGACACAACAGGTGGCTTCAAGAGGCCGTGATTTAGTCAGGGGCAGGAAGGTGACTGCTGGTGCATTCCAATGCCTCTCTAATTTAAAAGGACTCCCATTCTTCCGATAAAAAGTTTCCTTTGCTTTTTTTCTTCCCACAATGGAAAAACAGGGACACTGGTTCATTACACTATTACTTATTATTGTTGAAAGATTTCATAATAAAAGTTAAAGAAAAAAAGTAAAAAATGCAATTTTACATAACACCAGGAAGTACACTCAGGAAATTACAGAAAGCAATTGCCTGGGCCTTACCTACAGCCACCATGCAACTGAACCAGAAAGACAGTGATGCACTGTAAGGAAATTCCCATCAACCTTGAAGTTAAAAGACTACAAAAAAAAATTGAGTGAAACAGAAGTAAAAATTACAAATAAAACTTTTAAATAAAATAACCCAACATGAAGAACATCTATTACAATTAATAAGTTGCAATCTGTAAGAGTTAAAGAATGAGGAAAGAAACATGAAATGTGGCTTAACAGTTAGAGACAATTTATTTTAGAGAAAATAAACCTGAGAGGGGTTTCTGGTGGATTTTTGGTCAGGAGCCCTTTTTCTTACAGACTGAGAGTACTTACTATAGGTTTTTGGGTGAGGGTCTTATCACAAGCTTGGAATGTTTCTGTGATAAGAAACATTCTTATCCATAAGAAGTTTTACGGTGGGGTTGGAATGTCTCTGGGCAGAGGGGTGGTTATCTTGGGGCTGACATCTTCCTGGCCAGACAGGGATTATCTTGGGGCTGGCATTTCTGTGGTCAGGAATGGGTTTGGAATGTTTCTGGTCAGAAACATTATTTGTGGTTTATGGTCATGCTGACCTTAGCTATTAGGCTGATTCCCTTTGGATTTAGGTGGTTTTTGATCAAGGTGAACTTTAGAATGATAATGCTTATCCAAGGTGGAGATACTCTTCCACTGTCACAGGCAAAGAGTACTGCAAATCTAAAGCTAGAATGCTGATGATGTTAAACATGAAACCATCAGCACTGCAGAAATCAGCTTTCAAATCCAGGCATTAGAAAATTTGAGGAGGAAAAGGAGATATGGGAAAGTAAATGATAAAAAATAAAGGCAAGCGTTGATGATTTTCAAAACAGAAATAAGACTGGGCAAGGTGGCTCATGCTTGTAATCCCAGCACTTTGGGAGGCTGAGGCAGGTAGATCACTTGAGGCCAGGAGTTTGAGACTAGCCTGTCAAACACGGCAAAACCCTGTCTCTACTAAAAATACAAAAGTTACCCAGGCGTGGTGGTACGCGCCTGTAATCCCAGCTACTCAGGAGGCTGAAGCAGGAGAATTGCTGGAACCCAGGAGGCAGAGATTGCGGTGAGCCGAGATTGCACCACTGCACTCCAGCCTGGATGAGAGAACGAGATTCTGTCTCAAAAAAAAAAAAAAAAAAAACCCAAAGAAACAAAACCAAAAACCCCAGAAATAAAGTGATTAAAAACTCTTTCCCTTGGACATGAAAACAAATTACATGAAAAAAAAAAAAACACATTAAATGGAGATGTCACTGCTCCACATTTGTAATTTTTAAGTAATTACATAAACGATTTTGGGAGACACGATGGGCAATTCGACTTGAACTTCGATGGGTCAGCTGCATAAAGAGCTCTGTCTGCACCCGAAGCACTGCAGGTTTTAGTGGTAAAATCTCCCAAGCTCTGAGAACACTCTCAAGATAGAGAGCTTGTTTCAGAACTTGGAATACGGTGAAGCTGTAATTCTATGTTGAAGTTGATTATCAATGTTTTTTAAAAATATAAAAAATGGAAACAAAAATTACACAGGCAAATCTCAGTTACAAAGATAGCTATAAAAATCTACAAAATATTGTTGAAAATGTAACAATTCAGTAACAATAACATCTACAAGCGTCCAGGAGAATGCATGTCATAAACAGCATGATGGTATGAAAGGCAGTGCCAACAGTATCATGTCTGCATGTTTAATAAGAAAAACAGTATCCTGTCCATTGGCTACATGAAGATGTATCGTTTGATAAAAATGCAAATGTAGCAGCCATTTAAAAAGTCAGAAAACTAAAGAATGAAGTGGAACCAGATACAGAATAATTGGCTAAAAACCGCCACACAGTTAGCAGTCCCTGGAGAGTCAGAGCCACTGTTTATCATTTTACCGAAAATGTTTTCAGGAAGTTCTAGCCAATGCGATAAGAAATAAAACAGAAATATGAAATACTGCTTGGTTATATACTTTTACATCTTGAGAACTGAAGACAGTCAGCTTAACAACTCAGAATTAAAAAGACCAACAAATGGATTGATAAAATATAAGCATACAAAAGATAATATTTTTTCTACATATTAGTAGTTATTTAGATGTTGTAATTGAAGAAAATATTCACATAGCATAGAAAACCGTACAAAATACTTTTGAACAACTGTCAACTCAGGTAGATGGATCATAACCTTTACTTATGTGTGGAATGTAAACAAAACGATCAGAAAATTCTGAGAAGTGATTTTTTTTTTTTTTTTTTTTTGAGGCAGTCTTGCTCTGTCGCCCAGGCTGGTGTGATCTTGGCTCATTGCAACCTCCGCCTCCCGGGTTCAAGTGAGTCTCCTGCCTCAGCCTCCCGAGTAGCTGGGACTACAGGCACATGCCACCATGCCCACCTATTTTTTTTTTTTTTTTTGTATTTTTAGTAGAGATGGGGTTTCACCATGTTGGCCAGGCTGGTCTAGAACTCCTGGCCTCAGGTAGTCCACCCAATTCAGCCTTCCAAAGTGCTGGGATTACAGGCATGATGCGCCCTGCCAATATTTTTAAAATTGCGAGATAGAGTTACTGTGGTCTTGGATGGGAACATGGTGCATTTAGAAATGCTGTTTATGTAATATGCACATGAGATTAATAAAGGTATCTATTTAACTATATATATGTTATGTAGATTCCAGCTGTATATGAAACATGGGATTAAACTTGTTATTCTAAAGTTACATCAGTTTTTTTTTTAATGTGGTACTAACATAGTAATCTACACATAGGTCAATGTAATGAATTTTACAGTAATTGTTATATATGACAGTTTATTCTAATATTATAAGAAAATAGACATAAGCGGATGACAGAATAATTGTAAATAATCCTTGTGCAATATGTGGCTTTCTCGCAAGTCATTCAAGGAATGTAAATGTAAACCACTGAGTAGAATGTTCTCCATAAATTAGCACAGATTTTCAGAGCACATTGGCTCTTTACTCAGCACTCACAACGATGCAGTGGTCTGTGGATTCTTTCTTGTGCTCAGTCAGAAGTGGGATGCAGTGGACCACACCTGCAGCATGACTTTTAGATCCTTTAAATAAGCCGATAGCATGTCATTCAGTGGTTCTAGCTCCAGAGCAGGTTAGAGAAAGAGCGTGTGTGTATGAGCCGTGGTAGTGCACGACGCTATTCATGATGCCAAAAGGAAGAATCAAACCTCCCATGTCCACACCTCGGTAAGTGTTTAAGTGAACTGTGATACATTGACATTAAAAAATGGGCGGTCTTCAGTCCTGAATAAAATCACACCTAGAAGATTACTTAGCGACAAAAGAAAATGCTCGTTTTGTTTTAATGTTAAGCTTTTAAAAGTAGGCTTCAAATTGAACAATAGGATCCAAAGTTGGGGAGCAGTATATCCATGTGAACCTGTGCACACCTGCTCACACACAGCAGTGCACACACACACACACACACACACAGATAAGAGATGAGGCAGTGTAGCACAGTGTCAGAAGTAGGCATTTCTGGAAGCTGGGATAAGTGAGCACTTTTATTTCCATCTATATCATATTTTTATTTTTCATATTTAATCAGTGTGTATTACTTTTACAATCAGAAACATGCCATAAATATATGAAAATGCTTCTTTTTGTCTTTATGCTGTTGAAAATGAGAGTATCACCTGCTGTTAGAGAATGTTCTTAGTCACATGATACTCAAGAAATGAAGATAATGCTGCCTTGTCCGTCTGTTCCAAAAAGAAATGCCTGTGCTAAAGCAATGCTTGATTAAAAAAAAAAAAGACCTTTACTATAGCAAAGCATTTAGTTTTTAAAATTCCGTTTATTTGTATCATGTTATGTCAGGACATAGGAAGAGCTTTTAATAATTATGTAACCCTGACTTTTGAAATTTTATATTGCTTTTGGGAATGCATAGTGGATTCATTGTTTCGGGCTGCCATAGCAAAATTTCACAAACCAGGTGACTGAAGTCCACAAAAACGTGTTCCCTCGCAGCTCGGGAAGCCAGAAGCTGGAAATGTCTAAGTCCCAGGCTTGGCTACTGCCAGAGGTGCTGAGGGAGGGTCTGTCCCGTGCTCTTTCCCTGCCCCTGGTGTCCTTGGCCATCCTGGGCAGTTCTTGGCTCAGAGCTGCATCCTCCAACTTCTCAGCCTCTGTCTCCACGGTCAAGGGACTGCCTTGTCTCTGTGTCTCTCTGTGGCCTCTCTTTTTCTTACAAGGATACTTTGGATGTAAGGCCCTCTCTCATGCAGCATGAAGGCATCTTAATAACTAATTGCATCTGCAAAGATTCCACTTCCAAGTCAGGGTCTGTTCCGAGGTAAATTTTATAGGCATAGAGCTTGAGGTCTGGACGTGGACTGTCATTTCCTCCGTGCAGAGAACCCTGTTGATACTGGGGTGGAGGGCAGGCCCTGGGGGGTAGCATCCACCTCCTGGCACAGTGTGGGTCCCACAGGGCGTCTGTCCTGAGAGGGTCAGTCTGGTCCCACCTGAAGGTCTGCATCCATGTGACCCGGTAATGGGATGGGGGTGGAGAGGAAAACGCAGACAGTTCCTCACTCCTAGTCAGGAGGCAGCACCGGCTTACTAGGAAATTGAACTGTGGATTCCATTTCTCAAACCGGATTAGGTGCCCGGTGCCAAGTGGTTTCCGAAGTTGGAGGATGAGAACTGTGGATTCCATTTCTCAAACCAGGTTGGGTACCCGGTGCCAGGTGGTTTCTGAAGTTGGAGGATGGACAGATAACATCATTGTGAATCTGCACTTTTCCTTAGTGAGTTAGAGGAGACGCGCTTCTTTTATATTGTGGAAGAACAGACTGATTTTACAATCACAGGCAAGCTTGTGATGGCCGGTTCAGGCTCTGCCTCATCCTGCTGGGATCTTCACAGGACCCCAATTCCAGAGAAAGCTCTGGAGAAGCACGTCCAAAGAAGTACTGTAAATTATGCCGTCTGGAAGAAGTCAGAAAAATACTTGCATGTGGAAAACATTTGTCCACAGCCACCTTCTAATCTATTGTTTAAAATTGTTTTGGAAGAGTGACTTCATATAATTATTGAGAGCACGGATGTTGCCGACAGACTGGGGGTTCCGAAAGGCCTGCCCCTCGCCACCTGTCTGACCTTGGGAAGATGACTTAACACCGCTGTCCCTCAGTGTTCTCCTCTGTGCAGTGGGATTACTGCAGTTATTAACTGCATTATTTTTATTTTAATAATTGATATGAGTGGCTACTGCTTGCATGGTGTCCGCAATGCTAGCCCTATTTCCACCGTTTACATAGATACTCCCTCAGCAAGCCAGCTCTACGTGGGAAGGCGTGGACACTGGCTTGGAAGTCGTCTCGTGAGTCAGCCAGACCTTTGGATCACTTTATATTTTCTCTATATCTGGACTGTACTTCAAGGTACCATTTATGTGAAAAATGGTTATGTCCCCAGATCCATTGGTAAATTATTCAGATGTCGGCTAAAATGGGCAGACTGCATAGGTGACGAAATGAAGTGAGATTTGTGTTTACCAACATAACACAAATCTCATTTTAAAAAACTAGAAATCTGCCATGCTGATCATTATATTTCTTGAATTTATGAGTGTTGACAAGCCACAAGATAATGATTCGTTTTGCCAAAAGATTAAAATTCTAACTTACAGATAGGATACAGAATCGTTGTGTTAGTGTTGAGATACTGTTAAGAAAATAAGTGCCTGTAGTCCCAGCTACTCGGGAGGCTGAGGCAGGAGAATTGCTTGAACCCAGGAGGCGGAGGTTGCGGTGAGCCGAGATCGCGCCATTGCACTCCAGCCTGGGTAACAACAGCGAAACTCCGTCTCAAAAAAAAAAAAAAAAAAAGTAAAGAAAATAAGTATGGAGAGATCAGAATTTGGTGATAACTATGGGCTTTATCATCTGAATTAGAGATTGTTATTCCTCTACTTTCTTCTTACTGGAAGTTTCCAGTCTCTGATACCTATTCTCAAGTAGCATTCTCCAGCAGAAATATAATGCCTACCACAGGTGGAGTTTAAAATTTTCTGGCACTCGTGTCTGTAAAAGTATAACAAAACAGGTGAATTTTAATAATTTGTTTATTTAGTTCAGTATATCCAGAACATTATTATTCCAGCATGTAATCGATGTAGAAGTTACTAGTGGGATATCTGCCTTTCGTATTGTCTTTGAAATCCAGTGTATATCTGATATTTGCAACACCTCTCCAGCTTGGGCCAGCCCAGGGCAGGGGCTCTGTAGCCACATGGAGCTAAGGCTCCCGTGGGAAAGACGGTGCCAGAAAATGACCACCAAGTTCGTTTGTGAAGATCTCCGAGATCTGTTTGTGAGAATCGTTTATAGACGATTCAGTGCAGCCTAAAGACAGCATTTCAAAGACATCACTTCACACCGGTTTGTTAGCAAACTGAACCCACATGTGACCTCTCTATTTCTTTGATCTTATAAGAATAAAGGATCCATTTTAATCTACATATAAGGTATATAAACGGTGTAAGCTTATATAGTATTTATATACACACACGATTTTCTGTTTATTTTTTCCATTGTAAGAATATATATTTGTTAGATATGAAAATGCGCTTATAAATTATTAAAATGCAGAAGGAAGGGAAAAAGTCACTGCCAGCTCCGGTTAATGTTTACAATTAAGGCTAGTATGCTTGTGCGTTACCTTACACGATGCGGTATCGTAGCCACAGTTTTGTATTTCACTCTGACTTAATATTTTAATATAGATTTCTCCATTATATTATAAATTCATGTGATGTCTTCAATACATTTTAAAAATCCTGCTGATGAATCAGAGTTTACTTAACATAAATACACTGAAAAAACTATTTCCAAACATTCATGGTGCCTGACACTTCTTAGGCATTTAGCATCATTTTGTTATCAGAAGTTTCCAAAATTTTAAAGGCCTCTTAACCCAAGTTGTCCAAGTATTTCTCCTGTTTTAGGACAAAAAGAAGGACAACTATGCAAGAGCCATGGACGTGTCGGTGTCCAGGAGGGAGATTTGCTGCTGCTTTTCCATTCTTGTGCTTTTTAAAATTTAAAATGTTAAAGTATTATTCTTATATTGATTACCTGGGACTTTAGTGCAATGTCTGATGTGGCAGTGATGGCAGGTATCTTGTGCTGGTCCCACTTTGGATCAGATGCTTCAAGTACTTCCCATTCCCAATATGCTTACAGGTTTTAACCGCCCTCCACCGGGCTTGCAACATTCCTTCCATTTGAGTTTCCTGGTTCTTATTCCATAATTTAGGGATGAATTTTTTTCAAGGTTTTTCCTTTTCAGATTAAGGTAACCACATTTTTCTTCTTTTAATCTGTTACTGTGGTGTAGGATATTTTATTATTTTAATTTTTATTTTTTTAAATAATTTATTTTACTTTAGGTGCATACTGTATCTGGCATTTCTCCCCATGTTATCCCTCCCCACCCCCCCATTGTCTCTCCCCTACCCCCCCAACTGTCCCCTGTGTGTGATGCTCCTCTCCCTGAGTCCACATGTTCTTGTTATTCAACACCCACCTATGAGTGAGAACATACGGTGCTTGGCTTTCTGTTCTTGGGTCAGTTTGCTGAAATGATGGTTTCCAGATTCATTCAAGTCCCTACAAAGGACACGAACTCATTGTTTTTTATGGCTGCATAGTATTCCATGGTGTATTTGTACCACATTTTCTTTGTCCAGTCTATCATTGATGGGCATTTGGGTTGGTTCCAGGTCTTTGCTGTTGTACACAGGGCTGCAGTCAACATATGTGTCCATATGTCTTTACAGTAGAACGATTTATAGTTCTTTGGGTATATACCCAATAGTGGGATTGCTGGGTCAAATGGAATTATTTTAAACTGTTACAGTGTTAAATCACATACTTTCCTTGAATCAACCAAAAATCTTCGTGGTGAATTTCCCTCTCTGTACACACAGTGCTGCACTATCTCTGTTACAGTGTTTGGGGTCTTTAATCCACGTTCTTGTGTGAAGCTGCCCTGCTGTCTCCTTTTCTTTTCTCTTATTTTTCTTTTCCTTTTTTTTTTTTTTTTATTTTGGGACACAGTCTTGCTCTGTCACCCAGGCTAGAATGTGGTGGTGCAATCTCAGCTCACTGCAACCTCCACCTCCCAGGTTCAAGCAATTCTCCTGCCTCAGCCTCCTTCCTGAGTAGCTGAGATTACAGGCATGCGCCACCACGCCCAGCTAATTTTTGTGTTTTTAGTAGAGATGGGGTTTCATCATGTTGGCCAGGCTGGTCTCGAACTTCTGATCCCCAGTGATCCACCTGCCTCAGCCTCCCGAAGTGCTGGGATTACAGGTGTGAGCCACCGCGCCTGGCCACTTCATTTTCTTTTTGCTAGACTCACCTGGCTTTAGTGTGAACATATACTGAATTCATAGAATAAGCTGGGAAGTGGCTCCAGCTTTTTTTTTTTTTTTTTTAATTCTTTGGAAGAATTTTATGACATTAGATTGGAATATTCCTTAAAAATAATTTGTAGAACTTTCCTCTTAAAATATAAGAACCTATTGTTTCCTATATAGAAAGATTTTTAACTATAGATGTAATGTATTTACTTGTTATATGACTGTGCATGCTTTCTATTTCCGATTCTGGTAGGGTTCACAAGTTATATTTTTTTTTCTAGAATTTGTGTTTGCATCTAAGTTTGCAAATTGCCTTTGGTATAAGATTGTTCAGTACCTACTTATTTTTTTAACGTGCTATAATAATAGTTATCTACTTTTTAATGTATAGTTTTGCTTATTTTCACCTTCTCATTAAAAAAAGAACTCGTACATTTCCACCAGAGGTTTGTCCATTTTATTAGTTCTTCAAATAAACAACTTTTAGTCTTTAAAAACATTTTCTGTATATTTTTCAACTTGATTGAAATCTGCTTTTATCTCAGTTTTCTTCAGATGTATTCTGTTTTTCCTCTAAATCCTTAAGTTATATATTTGCACATTAATTATCTGTCTTTATTTTAATAAAGTATTAAGGCTATCCCTTTTTCTTTAATACAATTTTCGATGCTTTCTGTAAAGTTTTATTTTATTTTATTTTATTTTATTTTATTTTGAGACAGAGTCTTGCTCTGTCACCCAGGCTGGAATGCAGTGGCATGATCTCTGCTCACTGCAACCTCTGCCTCCCGGGTTCAAGTGATTCGCCTGCCTCAGCCTCCTGAGTAACCACGACGCCTGGCTAATTGTATTTTTGGTAGAGACAGAGTTTCACAGTGTTGGCCAGCCTGGTCTCAAACACCCGACCTCAAGTGATCCTCCCACCTCAGCCTCCCAAAGTGCTGGGATTACAGGCGTGAACCACCACGCCCAGCCAGTGTTTCTTTTATATCGTTCATCTGTTTGCTCTCTCTGCTTATTCTAAGCAATCTCGTTAGCTGTGTTATTTAGTTGCTAAATCTCTCTTCATCTATGTCTAATATGCTGTTTCAACTTTCTATGAAGTTTTACATTTTGATAATTATTTTAATCTTTAGAAATGTCATCTTTGTTTTCCAGTTCTGCTTCATTCGTTGGTCCTTGCTCCTCTTGCAAACATGTCATACACAGGTATTTTATCTTATACATGAAAATTCTTTTATCTCTAATTTTTGTTGTCCAAATTTGTCATTTGTTATTTTTGACTCTCTGTATGGTGGTTTACTTCTTCTTCTACCCGGTATTCTTTAGCTTTGAGCTTATCATTTCCTCGTAATACGTGGAGCTTCAGTAGGCTTGTTGGTTATGCTTTTCACTAGAGAGGCTTTACGTTTGCATCTGCAGAACTAAGGGGCACCATCAACCCAGGAGCTGAGCAGTCCCCCATAAAGGCACAGCTTCTGTTTGATTCTAAAATCCTGTACTTAGCTTCCTTCATCACTGCTGCCTGGCTCTCAGGGAGACCTAAGACAGGTTTCCTGGGAAATGGAAGGAGGTCACATCCTTGGAGGCCAGATCAACCTTTGGCAACCCTACCAGTGTGTCCCGTATGGGGCCGTTCCTTACTGTAGCTGGAAGCCTCTCAGAGAATCGTGCTTACAGTGCTGTGGCAGACATGACTCACTTCAGCTTCTATAGCCTACATGCACTTAGCTCTAAAACTGTGTAATAAGAAATACTCTTCTAAGAGAAAATGCATTTTTGTCTCACATTATATACCCTCAAATTACGCACTCTGATGGCCAGACCGAGAGGTAGATAGGCAGGTTTGTAGATTCCTACTGAATGACAGATATCACCTGAACTTTAATTTTCTTAGAAAGTCAGGGTCAAGACCCATAAGAAATGAACTTATGAGAAGTAATATCATCATAAAAACTGAATATTCAGCTTACTTTACATTTTTTCCCTCTCAAACTCTGGTAACATCCTGCAGGTAAGAATATACATTCTTGGCAGGCATAAGTCCTCTTTGTCTGTCTCGTTTACTGCTGGTCCCCCAAGGCCTGATAAAGTGTGTGGTATAACAAGGGCTTGATAATTATCGAATCAATTATCAATATCACAAATGTGGAGTGAGTGCCCATTCTGTAGCATGTACTGGTATGTGTGCTGGGGAAGAGAGGAATGAACAAAGCAGAGTTATTTTTAAAATCTGCTTTCACGGGTTTTACAGTGATTTATTTTGTTAATGTTTTAGTATGTTAACTTGTTTTAATAAGTTGATAAACTTCTAGTGGAAAGTTTTCAGATAGGGAGACCTTGTCTTCCTGGTCTATGACCAAGGCTACTTTCGCTGGTTTCTGTGGAGAAGAATTAGTTCCCATCTGCCTGTTAGGTATCATCAACCACTACAAATGTGTGAAAAGCAGTTGCATCAGGACTCTTAAGAAAATAATGTCTGTTCCTGAAACACCATGCATGTCATAATCATATTTCCCATAACAACATTTTTTTTGAATTCATAAGAATGTGACTTCAAATTGAGAAGTTTGAAACCATGGGCTCTAAATACCTAGCTACTGCATGTGCTTTCAGAGATGAAGATTTGGGTAAATTCCTCCTATGTGACTTTGCAGAAGAAGGGGTTTTTCATTAGTCTCAGGCAGTCCTCACTTTTAGGTGTTGAAGGGGGTAAGCAGGGGGCAGATCAGGCTTTTTGGACCCTGACCTGCACACACGTTGTGATGGGTTAGGGGTCCTTTTTAAGAACAAGAACACAAAATTCCCAATAGGGACTTTAGGACAGACGGTGGGGAGAATCTGTGCCGTGAGGACCCTGGAGGTTCAGGTGCATTTGCTCTAGGGAGGGTTTGCCTTTGGGGAGAATAGAAGGCGGCTCCCAGTGGTTGAACTTTGTGTCTGGCTCTTTCCCTAAGGATCTGGGGGCTCGGGCTTCACCTGAGGTTTCCTTTTCCTTCCTGCATCAGCACAAATGCCTTTCACATGGACAAGGTGGCCCTCACTCTTGAGCAAAGTAAGCCTTCATTTCAGTCAGCATTCACAATGGATTTTTTTAAATTTGGAGATGGACCTTGAATCTCCTTTGATCAAATTAGTCCACATGCACTGGTTCTCTGTGATACAGACAAAGCTGCACGGTTGGCTCGCTGAGGCAGCACGGGGCGTGCAGGGCATCCCTCCCCATGCTCCGCGGCACGGCCGCGCAGATAGACATTCAGCCAGCATCTGCTGGCTTCGTGGAAGGAAGACTGAGTGTGATTTGGAATACAGAGCGTGGTACTGTACAATTTTCAATAGAAGTGGGAAATTTAATGACTGTTGCTAGTAGATTATTGCCACTGAGATTATGAGAAAGAGGCACATAAACATGGATGTAGGCTTTGGATAAGAGAAAAAGAATTTTCAGAGGACCACAGTGATAGCTTGAATAATGCCTTTTAAAGATGACATTCTGTGATTGACTCTAAAAGGTCAAATTATGACTGTTGAGTCAGAGGAGGAAGGCGGCACCGCAGGCTCGATCAGGTTCCGTTGATAGCAAAGCTACTTTGCTGTACACCTGAGCAGTGGAAAGCCAGTAGCTTGGGTTCCCAGCAGGGCCTGGCCTGGGGTGGTGGGGACGCTGTTGCAGGCTCAGAGCTGTCCACCCTGAGCCTGTCAGGTGCATCTCTGAGACTGCCTGGGTATATGTGTGACTGTTTCCAAAAGGTACAACCACAAAGAGAACAGGGGTGGGTGTGTGTATGTGTGTGTGCGTGCGTGCCCACAGATGAGGCATGTAGCTTAATATTGAAGTGTGAAAGGAAAATAAATCTTGGGGCCCCCAAATCAATAAGCTAAAGAGAAAAGTCAAGCTGGGAACTTCTTGGAGCAACCTGCCTCCCATTCTAGTCAAAATCTTGGGCTCCTATGAATCAGGTAGCCCTGTCCCCGCCTGAGGGGGCACACACGGCTATGAGGCTGGACTGGGCTCAGGAAGGAGGGAGCTGAACCCAGGCAGGCTAGGTTTCCAGCTCCTGCAGCTTTGGGGCCTGTGAGGAAGACAGACTTTCCCCAAACAGATGTGACTGGCACATGCAGCGGCAGCAGATGGGCCCAGAGGGAGGCATGGGGGGCGAAGGCCGCGTAGGAAGATTGTGGGGGTCCAGTAGTGATCCAGGAGGACTTTCAGGGGACCTGAGGCCCCATGAGCCCAGGGGCCTGTCTCCAATTTTTGGGGTTTATGGAAGGGTGTAGGCTGGCTCTGCTGGGCCCCATTCCACATGGAGAATGTCTCACCTGTGACTCATGTGGGATTTGCTAATGAGAGGACAGTGCACCTCTCTCATTAGCAAAGCACTTCCTCCTCACCAAACCCTGGGGTGGGAAAGAGCAGGGGCCTTCAAGGACCTGGTGGTGACTCCTGGGTAGGCGAGGGCACCAACAGCAAAGGGCAGGGAGGCCAGTGGGCTGGGCACCAGGACAGCCTTGGTAGGAGGTGACTCCACGGCAGGGAAGAGACATGATCGGGCTCATATCTTGAAAAGATGATGTGGGCCAGGCGTGGTGGCTCACCCCTGTAATCCCAGTACTTTGGGAGGCCAAGGTGGGTGGATCACCTGAGGTCAGGGGTTCGAGACTAAGCTGTCCAACATGGCGAAACCCCGTCTCTACTAAAAATACACACACATACACACACACACACACACACACACACACACACACACACTACCTGGGCATGGTGGTGCATGACTATAATCTGAGCTACTTGGGAGGGTGAGGCAGGAGAATTGCTTGAACCTGGGAGGCAGGGGTTGCACTGAGCTGAGTTCACTCCATTGCAGTCCAGCCTGGGTGACAGAGCGAGACTCTAGAAGAAAAAAAAAAAGACAGTGTGGCTCAAGTATGGTGAGAACAGGAGAGGCAGCCTCAGCTCATCTTCCCTAGTGAACTCTAGAGGCATCACTGCCCCACTTTACAGGTGAGGAAACCCAGCAGGCTCCAGGAGGATGTGACTTGGCCGGGGTCATGCAGCTTGTCCTGGGGTTTCAGCGTCGGGTACAGGAGACCCATCAGGGCTCAGATCAATCTGAGTTCTCCTGTTCCTGAGGCGAGTGGGCCCTGGGGCAGGCAGGAGCCTGTAGCTCCCGCCTCCCTCTGGTTCCCTCTCCCACACCCTGCTGGACTTCCTCAGACTTTCCTCCCTCGGGAGCCCCATTTTGGAGAATGGCTGAAGCTCCCCATATATGGAATGAAATCAGAGTTCATAGTGGTCCCTGAGCCCCCTACTCCAGCTGCCTGGCCTTTTTCCCTCCCAAGTCGGTGGCTGTCTGTGCTCAGGAGGCGCGTGCCACTGGCTCCTCTCCATTCTCCAAGCCTCCATCTGGGGCCTTGGCAGTCGCTGTGCCTTCCTCCAGGCACCTTCTGACCAGACATCCTCTGGGCTCACCCCTGCTTCCTCGAGATCCCTGCCGAGACTTGACCTCAGAGGCCCACGCCTTCCTCTGTGTTTATCCTCCTGCCATAGGCACTGCCCTCCCCAACACCGACTTTGCACCCTCAACCTTCTGTGAGCTTGTCCCTGGTCTGCTCTCAGACAAGAACCCAAGCCACACGGGCAGGGCCATCTGCTGGACAGTGCCAGTGCCTGGGAGGGTTCCAGAAATGTTATTAAGTAGCCAAGTGTATGGACATGCCTGTGGGCACCAGCGTGCTTGCAAGGGGGTAGGGAGCGGCTCTCTCACGTGGCTTACGTCTAGGCCAGGCCACTGCCTCCCCGGCGTGGGCCCGTGGGAGATTCCCTGGCTGTCCATCTGTGCAGCTGCAGCAGCTGCTCCCATTGTTAGAGCTTTGGGGTATGCGTGCACTACCAGGAATGCCCAGCGGCTGGGTGCCAAGAATGAACTCAGATCTCCTTCATACTTTCCAGAACCTCGCCAATCCATCTTCCAGCTTTAAACCCTCTGTGACTTCTGTGGTCACCATTCACTGATGGGGTAGAGGAGAAGATGGTTCTGAGTGTGGCCTCGCCTTCCCCAGCCCGGTCTCTGCTCTTCCCTGCAGCTCCTAGCTCAGCGGCCATGCTCTCCTCAGTCCCCACCAATGCCTCACTTCTGGAATCTCAAACTCTTGTCTCCCTTAGGGTAGCAGTTCTCCAAGGACAAGCATGTTCTTGCAAGGGGATCTTCTGAGCCAGGGTGGGGCACATGCACATTGTCTGAATCCACTTCCCGCCCAGGCACCCACGTCCGGGCCTTGTGCTGGATCTCCAGTTCCAGAGAGCTCACTGCCACCTGCCCCACCAGCTGATGCTGACATGGGGGAAAGGCTGCGCTGATGGTGCTCATTGGAAGTTACTGTAAAACCATCCATTCTTCCTTTTTAAAAATACATTTTTTTATTTTATTAGTTTTTTTCAGTTCTACAAGGACAGGCATGGCCATGTCTTGTTATGTCATATCGACAAGAAAACCACAGCAGCTACATGTGATGAGAAAGTTTTTCTGAGCATTTCTGTTTTAGCTTTTCCTTCTCCAATACTGTGCATATTCATTCTGGAGTTTGTAGAGAACCCTGGTCCAGAGGCTATTTCCTGGGAGAGTGTTTGGGTTTTGAGGAATAAAGTCATCAGTGTGGACACATTTATCCGAGATCCACTGAAGACCCATCCACTGACCCGCACGGTCGTAGAAGGAAGCAGCAGGCACTTACCTGGGGAGATTCAGGAACAGAACCCACCCTGGCAGGTGGTGCAGAGAAAAGCATATTTGGTATCTCAGTGATGAGGCATTCAATCATCTTAATTTCATAACCAAGATAGACTCAGCAAAGCAGGAGAACCCCTGAAAATTGTCAGCTGGCTGATTGCATCGCTGTCTAAATGCATCTCCGAAGAGAGACGTGGGCTGAGAATAATTTCCTGGGCTCTGTTACTGCCAAGGGATATGAGGAGGCAGGTGAGAGGTGAGTGTAAATTGCATGTGCATTGAACATAATGAAGTGGTTGGAAAACAGCTGCCTGATGATAAACAGCAGAGTTTTGCTTAATGCACTAAAAAACCTCTCACAAAACTTTTGTTGTTATGCAAACAAATAGGCTCTGTCCTCCTTTCAAGGTCAATGGAGGCTTGGCTGCTGGCTGGGAACAGAATCTGTCTGCTGCAGCTTTCGTGATGTAACACGTGTATTCTAGGGCAAAGGGTTAATGTTTTGAGTGACAGATGCACTCTGTGGACTGTAGTTAGAAGGATGTTGCTGGATCTCCCCAGGGTAACCCTGTATCGGGAGGACCCTTGGAAGTTGAGGAAGCTGCGGACCCTTTGAATTCATGAAAGCCGCACACTGAATGGATCTTTCAGGAGGTGAGTGCTGTCCAGCAGCCACCCAGTTAACATGCATGTGTTAAGCACCTGCTGCATACACAGTACAGGCGTGGCCTTGGAGCAGCACCTGCCTGAGGAGTTTCTGTGCATGCTGGAGGCAGGCATGGCAGGGATTCTGATAGAAAGTGGGTCTGGGGAGGCAAGGGGTTCTTCTGAGCCAGCCTGAGGTGCACGCATGTGTCACAGTCCACTTCCCACCGAGGCGCCCGGGTCCAGGCCTTGTGCTGGATCTCCAGTTCCAGAGAGCTCACTGCCACCTCCCCCACCAGCCGACGCTGGCACCGGGGGAAGGCTGGGCTGATGGCACTCATTGGAATTTACTATGAAACCATCCATTCCTCCTTCTTAAAAATAATTTTTAATTTTTTTTTCAGTAGTTTTTGGGGTACAGGTGGGTTTTGGTGACATGGGCAAGTTCTTGAGTGGTGATTTCTGGAACCTTAGGGCACCGGTCCATTGGTTTTTGTTTTGTTTTGTTTTTTTGTGATGGAGTCTCGCTCTGTCACCCAGGCTGGAGTGCAGTGGCGTGATCTCAGCTCACTGCAGCTTCCGCCTCCTAGGTTCAAGCAATTCTCCTGCCTCAGCCTCCCAAGTAGCTGGGATTACAGGTGCATGCCACCACACCTGGCTATTTTTTTTTTTTTTTTGTATTTTTAGTAGACACAGGGTTTCACCGTATTATCTAGGATGGACTCAATCTCCTGACCTTGCGATCTGCCCACCTCGACCTCCCGAAGTGCTGGGATTACAGGTGTGAGCCACTGCACCCAGCCCCATTCATTGCTTCTTAATGATGGAAACTGTTGCCTGCCTCTTCCCTCTCTGACCTGGTTCCGTACAGTAATCAGGGCGTTTAGGTTACCAGGCATTTGCAGCAATCTGTTCTTCTGGGTAGTGTCATTAATCTCTGGTTTTCATAAAATGAATATTCAAATTATTGTGCAACAAATTACACGAAATAACAATAGCAATGCATTAGTATTCCTAAACTGATGTGCAAAGCTAAGTGAATTTTCTGCTTCTCAGTGTGAGTACCGCATACATCCTCACCTTGTACTGGTCCATTTTGCCTAGGCAGGGAGAGTGATGTCCATGCATGTAGACCTCCACTGACTCGGTAATTAGACTTTCTGTCCAGTGCTTGGGGAGCAGGGGTGCTTGTTCATGCCCATGCGGTGGGGTCCAGTGGGCATTTTGATCTTTCATCATCAGGGTCCTCCCTGGACACATGCCGAAGCTGCGCCTCTTAGCTCCTCAGCTCCGTGGAAGGAGGCCCAGCTGAGAGGTGCTGTGTCCTGCGGCGGAGAGACAGGGCCAATCCTGGCTGCATCCCTTCAATGCTGACAGCAGGGCAATGTGGGCACCTCTGAGCATGGAGCAGGAGCCAGTGGCCTGAGAGGAGCATCTGTCATGGAATGTGGGCCCCAGGGGTCTCCCAGGTCTATGCCCACAGCCTTAGGCTCCGTGCTGAGATCTCGAGCCTGCCTGGCTCCACCCGATGTGACAATCCAGACTACAGAACTGGGATTGTGGATGGAGGCAGGTGGACTGGACAGGGCCATTTCCACATTTCTTATAACTGCTAAGCAGTGATGCCAAGGGATAGGGTCAAGCGGCTGGAAAAGCATAAGGGAAATGTCGGCGGTCAGGTGTGCCCTCCCCTCCTGGCACCTGGGAGGAAGCTTGGTGTACGCTGGCGTATGCAAGTGCGTGTGCAGAGCCAGAGAGCAGACAAGCCACGCGGCAGCCATATCTCATGTTGGAGGAGCTGGGCCCTAAGGGAGTTTTAATGAAACAACCAGAGTGAACCAGCCCTTTGCAAAGCTGTCTTGGTGCACAGGCCCGTGGCACCAGCAGAGGAGGGCACACGAATGAAATGAAAGGGATGTGCATGGGAAAGTCACTGTCACACTTTCTTCAAGGACAGAGGTAGAAAGGTCCTGAAGCAGAGACTCCTGTGTGGGCTGATCTTAGTTTTCATGGCAGCGGGCTGCTGAACATTCCTGAGCAAGTGCAGCTGGGAACGGTGCTGTGGCTGGGAACGGTGCTGTGGGGGAACGGTGCTG